>JBBBDQ010029597.1:0-107500 GCA_037127315.1 Ascarosepion bandense | reverse complement strand
GACAACTGGAAAACGTAAAACAGGAGATGACTCGATTAAATATAAACATTTTAGGTATATGTGAAAAGAGGTGACCGAACAAGAGAGAATCCATCGTTTACGACCATATAATTATATAAGCAGGAGGTAAAAAAATAGTCGGCGTAATATTTTATAATTACAAAAAAATGCGTTATGTGATACAGCAACATATCTGAAATAATTTAGGTAGTTATACTGAAAAGAGGTCTTTCAATATACTTTTTTCCTCATTTCCTTCCAAGCAGAATAGAACTACAACTGGTGCGCAGGGTGTTACATAAGAGGTGAGTGATGAGAAAAAGGAACAAATTTCGAGGGTGTCAGAGAATGGGTAGGATAAGGATGAGAACACTTGTGTGAAGAGGTTGATTATATCGATAATTGTGGTATATGCTTTGGCAACACAAAGTACAGACGAAGAAATAAATCCCTTCTATCTCGATGTTAGCCTATGCTAAGGCACAGTGCAAATAAAAAGAAACCAGAATTATCATAGGAGATCTGAATGCCAACGTTGGCCAAGAGAGAGAAAGGGAAACGGTAGAGAATTTAAGACTAGGACACCGCAGTTTCCGTGGTGAGAAATGGGTTCAATGGTGCACAGCGAGTAACCAGATAATAAACAACACCTGGTTGCAAGAGCACTCACGACGGCTATGAACATGGAGAGGTCCAGGGGGATAATATATGAACCAAATTGATTATAATACTATCAACAGCAACTTCAGAAACGCTGGCCTTTACTGCAAAGCATACCCAAGTGCTCACTGCAGAAGCAACAAACTACCAGTTGTATGCAATCTAAGGACAAAAGTAAGGAGATTAAAGAAACATAACACAACCCTAAGACTGTCGTAAAATAAAATCGTGAATGACCCGAACCTGCAGGAAACGTATACAAAAATACGTGAAAATGATATACGAAGGACAAAATGGAAACGGAGGCTTAAAATGAGACGCACAAAAAGTAGCTCTAATGACATCAAAGAACGACATAATACCAAAGGAAAAAGCGCGGAAAGAAAACTAGTGGATCACTGAAGAGATTCTTGAAATGATGCTAAAAAGATAGAAAACGATGACGAGAGATGGAACGGAATACAGGAAGCTATACAAGCAAATAAGGAGCTAATGTGGACAGGCTAGAAAAAGATGACTGAGCATGAGAAATAATGGTGATATGTATAAAACAACAAAGGAAGCAAGAGGACTAATGTCCTGCTTAGTGAAATATGTCCTTCTGTACGGAAGTGAATGTTAGGCGATAACTTCAATGAGGCTTGAGGCAGCAAAAAGGTGGTTGTACAGAAGGATGTTGAGAATACCACGGACTGAGCACGTAAGCGACAATGAGGCTTCTAGAACACGTAATGAGGAAGAAGGGCATAGAGAATTTAATAGTCACAGGACGGGGAGAATGAAAATGAGACAGGGGAATGCAGCACGAGACCTTCATAATTTGCCCGAGCAACTGGATTACAGAGAGGGGTTCGTGAGTGATAAAAATATTTAGTGTGACAAAAGACAGAGCCAAATGAAGCTTTATGATCACCTACGTCCTGAGGGGACTCGGCACATGAAGAATAATATATATATATTATTAAATACTTGACTCGTCAGAGGTACCCCATCCCAACTACCTATCTAGAAATGAATCTTCCATGAGTATTATATATATTAGAGGATTCGAATATATATAATTTAATCTCTAGTTTCAAACATAATTTCTTAGCTTGACTACCATAAGGTAAGCAGAAGTGATAGAACTCAACTAATTGTCCTAATGAAATGTGCCTCTGAGCTAGATTTGTTCTCTCTGATCTCTATAACTATTGTGTTAATGTTTTCTACTTTCAGGTTATTATGAGTCCTCCTTTGTAGTTTCTGTTCTTAAGAACTCTTTCGGTCCTCCTGAGTCATCTGATTATTGCAATATTAGCCTCTTAAACATTTTCTGGCCAAATATTCGAAGATATTAACAACACTGAAAGTTAGGCATCTCACACACTGATGCCTCCTCAACAGGTGTTTACTCGTGCAACCAGACTGGCAATTAGATCCCACCCATTCACAGTCAGGTTAGCCAAATGCAGACGACAATTCTACTCCTGCAGCTTCTTCTCTCGCACTTCCCGCCTGTGAAACTCGCTCCCTATTCTTGCTTTCCCGACGGCTAAAACCTCCAGAAATTTAAATGCAAAGTCAATACTCATCTACTAACCACTGGACTCTAGCACTCTCCCCACTCCTGTATAACCTTCCCTTTCTCTCCGCCTGTGTATCTGTCATCGCACCTGCTTTCTCAGCTTTCTATTGTTCCTTTTTAACTAGTTTGTACTCTCCCTCTTTTCTAATTAATCTTTTTAAATTTATGTAGCCCCCTGTACATCAGTGGCGTTTCCGCCTTGCTCGGGGTGAAATGATTAAAAAAAAACAAAAACTAAAAAAACAAACAATACCAATTTCACTTCATCAGGTGTCCCACTGATGTGCTAATGACCATCACTGAATATATATACTGAAATCTTGATAAGAAAACGTAGCCCGATGTATTGCTCTTGATATTTAGAAAGCATTTAAAAGGTTTTGGCATGCTGTCTTTGCGCAAGCTTTGAAGCTATAGTATTTCTGAACGATTGTTTGATTTAATGCAATTGTTCTTATCACATCGTGAAATGAATGTTGTTTTGAACGGGTAAAATTCCCGTTCCATTCATACGAATACGGGTGGTCCTCAATGCTCTATTCTAGGTCCAAGATTTTTTTCATCTTCATCAATTATCTTCCTGATACAAATAGTTTCCAAGTAAGCATCTATGCAGATGGCACGATGATTTACTCCAATCTCAATAGGAAATTTACCAAGGCTGACAAAGTAAACCTCGCTGCTGCCCTTCAAAAGGAACTCCAAATTCTAATTCAATGGAGTAGGAAATGGATCGTATTTTAAATGCGACCACATCGGAGCTGATCTGCTTTAACCACCATAGAGAAACATTCCTATATACCTTCAAAATAGAAGACGATAGTTTCCTAGAGAGTAACACACTGTGGCTCCCTGACCTCACTCAATCAACCGACCTCAAACTGAATGACTTCATTGAATCTATAGCTGCATCTACTGCTAAGAAGTTGGAATCACTGTGTCATGCCAGTAATTTTTTCTTGTCAGAATTCATTTTGCACATTTATACATCTACCATTTGTCCGTGATTTGAATTATGTTGTGATATCTAGTCGGATGGTCTTGCTATTCTACTGAAGGATCTTGGCAAATCTGAAGGAATATCTGCAGTATAATAGACCCTGGCTTGGCAGACCGCCTTCAGTCACTTTCTCACTGACATGATATGGCTTCCCTCTGCTTGTTCTATAAGTATTTTCATGACTAATCCTCTGACAAGTACCTTTCCTGGTTCCCCGACCACATGTATTTATTCTACAATCTCAAAAAGGTTACATGTAAATCGCCATCTTCTATTTCCTTGATTCCCATTATTCTCTTATCCTTCATTAAACATTCCCTGAAAGTTGTTCTTTTTCTGTCAGCGTAGCCCAATACGCACCAGTTGTTTTCCTACTTTGGTTGGGGGTGAAATGATTAATAAAATTGATTTAATCGTTTTCTTTTAGATTTTTAACATTTTTATAGCCATGTATCATATGCGTTGTGGTACAGTGAATATCGGCTCGGAACGAGAAACCGGGGAGCCGAGTTCGAATTCCAGTTGAATCCATTGTATTCACTTACGCGCAAATACCCTTGGTAAAGGTATTAATCCATCTCTTCCTTCCTGTTATGGGTTAAATAGCAGGACAGATTGGGTTCTATAGACTTGGTCAGCAACCAGTCTACCGCAGAAAGCAATGGCAACCTACTGCGTGATAATCTTCTGCCCAGTCAGTCATGTCTCTTTCGAGACATGATCGCCCAAGCGTGTTTCACGTACGGCACTTGACTTACTGATCATATCAAATATCAGGCTGGTAGACGAAAATAACTTAAAAACAATTTATATCTTGAACTACGAAAGAGTAAATTTATTAAAAATACTCCATTGGCTCCAACTACTGCTTCTAGACGATATCAGAATCATCTGCAATTCTTCTGGATAGTCTTTTTGTTAAGTTGAGGAATACTGGAATAATGTTTGATTTTATTTCATTTTTGGTGTTACAAGGAGTATTGTTGGTCTCTTCTCAACTGAGTCGCACTCATAATAATCAAAGAGTTTACAGTTTTGGGAGTTGAGATGACAAATGTAAGGGGTGATTTACCCACAGAAATTTTCTGACAAGAATGACTAATTTCTTATGAATGTTGCCAGAGATAGATTCTGGCAATTGCCACTATTTTGACACAGGGTAGCACAGTCTGAGAACATCTCTAACAAAATCGGGCGCGAATGTCAAGTAGTACACCATGCCGTTTCCAAATTTTTGGCCGAGGTAATTTTATCATGGCGTTAAGGCGTGAGTTTTAGAGTTTTCTACATATATTTATTTGTTTGAATGTGTTTTGTCAAACAATGATATTAAATCAATCCTTTACTAGTGACATTAATGCAATTTTAGAAATGTTTGATCAATAAAGAAAGCACCTGCACTATAATTCTGTCACCGATTCTGCATTTTTCGAAAAGAATTTTGCTTGGTCCTACGAGAGTCACTCCGAAAGTAACTGCATCTATTGGTTTGTCAATGTCATCATAGGTAGATATTTCTGACATTAGATATTTATCCTTCTGGAAAATAAGCCACAATTCATTTTTACTTGCTATGGGGGTTCTTTTATCTATCAAAACGCTCGATTGCAAATTAATATTAACAGAGTTCATAGCACATAAATTTGCCATTACACTATTCAAGCCGGATTTAAAATGTGTATAATTGTTTTCGGCTTGACATTGGATATAAACATCATTTTCCAAAATATTATTCCAAAATACTCTTTCTCTTCTCGATACTCCTTCACCTTATTCTTTTCATGATTATTATTATTATTATTACAGATATTAGATTGTCTAGAACTCAAAAAGTAAAACACACAATAATAAAAAAAAAGAAACTAATATAAATGTATAGAAAAGATCAAAATACAAACTGTTAAAACGTAAGAGATGTATTAGTCAGTCAGTTAAGTTCCATACGCGATACACGCTTGGGCGATCATGTCTCGAAAGAGACATGACTGACTGGGCAGAAGATTATCACGCAGTAGGTTGCCATTGCTTTCTGCGGTAGACTGGTTGCCGACCAAGGCTATAGAACCCAATCTGTCCTGCTATTTAACCCATAACTGGAAGGAAGAGACGGATTAATACCTTTCCCAAGGGTATTTGCGCGTAAGTGAATACAATGGATTCAACTGGAATTCGAAATCGGCTCCCCGGCTTCACGTTCCGAGCTGAGCCGATATCCACTGGACCACAACGCACATCCGCGAAGTATTACTACATTCAGTAAAATAATTCATTCCAAAGAGGTGGATGAGATAAGAAAATCTTGAAAACATGAGTAAAGCACAGCAGATATAAAAAACGGAACTGATTAACGGAAATTAAGTAAATACATTGGAATAAATTGCATATATACAAAAATGAATGCTGGAAAAAGAACAATCTAGAGAAAGAATCATTTCGTTTATATCCCGTATCCATTAAGGGTGTGGGCGCTATGTCTCTCAACGACTTCTTATCCTTTATAGTAATAAACAATGATTATGGTTTTTCTATACATCCAAAGTGATTAACAATGTTTGCATTCCCTTAACAATGTATTACTTAACAATACATTTATCTTTGTTCCCAAAGAATATTATATTGTTTCCTAATTATGCTTTTAGTTTCATGAAGTTATATTTCACGGCTCAAATGGGTCTGCTATATTATCAATTGTCTGTTATAACTCGTAAAATATAGTTGAATTTCTGATAGAATCACTACGCAAGATTAAAAGGACATAAGAAATATTATGACAGAAATGGTGTCTGGGATAAGGTGCATGATTTCTAAAATTAAAAAGTAATATGGGAATCAAATCACCAGGAATGTCTTTATACAGAAGTATACGAGAGAAGGTCTGGAGTCAAGTGGATGAGACATGACATTTATTTAAATTCTTGAAGAGTGTATCCACAGGGAAGTAAGTATACGGAAAGAAAGTTCTGCAGGCGAAAAGTGCGAGAAAAGAAACTGAGGGAGTAGAAGTGAGGGCTCCACTTGGCTAATTTAACTATAAAAAGGTGGAGCCTTGTTGCCAGCCTGTGTTCTTGAGAAAATTCTTGTGGAGAGGGAATCAGTAAGCTAAGCACGTGGGAGGAGAAAGCACGAAAATATTTATAGAAGAGATAGAAAGAAGCCACATCACATCGATGAGAAAGTGACTGCAATTGAGCTATCAGGTCGGGATCAATTACATTTCAGATTCTCATTGGAACCTGTCGAGAACTCTGAGATGAATAGTAGGGGCACCCGCCCAGATATGGCAGTTCAGTGTATGGTTGGATGATTGATTTTTAAGTGCGCAAGATGGACATAGGTGGGAAAAGCTTCCTAGCCTGACATTGTGGCTCAAACTTTCTAGCAGTTGAAATTTCTAGCACACATGTAAGTTAATATAACGAACCCGCCTGTCCGATTTCTACTTCCGAGGAGTTATCCATTACACTACCCGCACATCCTAATTTACAGATTCTCTTTACCAAAACTGTTACTCATATAGTTCCGGAACAGGTGTCAGCTTGCAAAACTTCACTAATCAGCACTGATTGTAAATTCAGTAGATAACTATCACGTAGAGAATGTATTATATGAAAACATATGAAACGGATATTAACTATATAAAAATAGAATGTACGTAAAACAAACCGGAGAAGATATAAGCTGAATTGTTCATTACTAATTAAGTACAGTATATTAACAACATGTATATGGGAATAACAGACATATGAAAATCAGACAACGATTTTTAAAAATTGAAGCAATGTTTTAATAGGCAGAAAGTTTCTTTAAAAAGAAAGAGAAGTCAACAACTTGTATTTACTATCAAAACGTCTATATGATAATGAATGCTGGAAAATATTCTACCAAAAATGAAAAAAATGCTTGAAGCTACAGAGATGAGGTTCTACAAACCACAACGGAGAATAGCATTAGCAGGAGAGGCGAGACATGGAACGTTATATGGTAAATACAAATTACAAGAATTTCAATGAGAAATACACAGTATTATTTAGGGACTGAATTAGGAAAGATTACATAAACATTCACGCGATGCACTAACTGGACTTACTAAGACTACATAATATACATGAAAACATTACCTTAAATTATGTGTCAATATATAAAAAACCTGCTAAATTGTCATAATTTACTTCAAGCAGTAAATAAACAAATACTGCAAACTTCTTAAATGGCCAAATCAAATACAAGGTGAACACTGGTATAAAATTAATATGAAGACTTATATATATATATATATATATATATATATATATATATATATATATAAGTCCAGGCTAAGAGGACCAAGGGTTTAATGATTTTGACTTCTCTAGAATTTATTTTCTATAAACAGTGTCAATACAATAAATGTTTGGAGCATAATTTAATCATACAATTATGAATTAAAAGTACATTGCGACATGGAAATTTCTATGTTTTGAGATAGAATCTCGTCTTCAGGCAATGTTGGATGTTGGCAGTGAAAATGGAAATATAAATCATATTCACAACTAACATCCAATATTGCCTAATGACGAGATTCTTAAAACAGAAATTTCTGTCGCAAATATATATATATATTGATGCTTGATTGCAAAGGTTTACGGCAATAATACATTGAAGCCTCGATTCTCATATGATCACCTTAGTATAACAACGTCAAGCCTGATCAGCACTTAAATGTGTGGCAACTTAGAAATATCAGGTGCTGTCATCTTGAATATGCGAGTAAAATAATGAATAGCTTAACAAAATTCTAAAGGCTTACGGCCATAACGTTCAAATCTCGATTAAGATCACCAAAGTAAAGCAACGTCGGGCCTGATCAGTACTTAGATGCGTGACAATTTTGGAATAAGCATGTTGTAAACATCAATATGAGGGTAAAGTAATAGATAACTTCACAGAATCGTGAGTTAGAGGACCGAGTTGAAATTACAGTCGCTTTCGTAATTCACCTCCACGCAAATACCCTTGGGAAATGTATGAGTCCACCTCTTTTTCTACGCAGCTATGGGAAAATTTGCTTGTAACACGTTTATCATATAGAATAGGATTTATTTTAAAATAACATGAGAATCTAAAACTATTTTCTAGCATTAAATAACCTGAAAATTTTAGTATACCTCAAAAAACGAATAAAAATTTACAGAGAATTAATGTTTTTATTATCGATGTTTTTGTTTCTCATATCGCATGTTGATTGACTCAACATCATTATTTTGTAAGGCATGATGTCAACAAGATTTCTACTAAATAAAGAACATTACGGAGAAGTGACACAGTGTAAATGACAGTAGTTTTCTCGACGACGACAATTTTAATATAATTCCTATTTTCTCGAAGCGCCCTTTCAAGTTTATAAGTGCACCGTTACTAGATAAATTAACTCAGCCATTATGTTTGATAGTTTTTCCACTCTCTATTTAGATTTTGGTATTTTTCAATCTTGTAGGTTTCTTTGAACTCCATTCCTGTACCGAATGGAACAGTAAAATCAATAATTTGACAATTTCTACATTCCTTATCTATCTTAATATGAATATATATTCGCGCCTCCGTGACATGATCTATTTCAAAAGAAAAAATCACATAACTTGTGTCAGTCATTCTCAACCACTTTTTATGGTTGATATTTATACCATTTATTATTTGCAAGGAAGTCACATTTATGGAATATTTCCCAGTAGATTCATTTCACAAATAGTTTTGCCACTTATATTTTCTGTGACAATGGGGGACACATAGCCGTGTATGTGGCTAAATATTTTATCAAATTATTATTACTATTATCATTTGTCTTTAAAATAGTTTCTATGATGTCATATGTTAGTTCTGAACTTACTGAATATCAACCTAGTACAGCTTTAGGTACGAACATTTTCTTCGTTGTTTGTGTTGTGATAAATAAATAAGATTTCTGTTGCACATCTAAAACTTGTAAAACTAATACCTTCGGCTAATAACCATATTTCTGTTACGCTGTTCCCATTACAAAGATGAGAACAAGTAAAATTCAGTTCATTTTCTTATTTAATCCTATATTCTCTTTATCTTATAATTTATAAATTTCTACTTTTTTATCTTTTTCTATACCGGCTTCTCTGGAATCAAACAGTCACTCAACGTCAATAGGGTTACAAACTCCCCTCCATCCATTTACGAATATTTTTATGTCTCATAAAATCATCCCTTATTCAATTTCGGTAATGATTATGTTTTTAAATTTTATCTCCACGCTCATATACAAGGTTTCTCGTGTAAAATCGCAATCACCTTTTTATATCTTCAAGTTACTAATCCTTTGATCTATTCACCACTCAACACTCCACTGATTAATATATTAATACATTTTTCCTAATTTTTCCCTACCGAAGATTGTTCAAAATTCTTTAAACATTTCTCAAATCTTTGTTACAAAAGCATAATGCATATTCAGGGGCACGATTTCCGGGCTAAACACCACCACCACCACCACCACCAACAACAACAACAACAACAACAACAACAATAATAATAATAATAATTATTATTATTATTATTGATATGGCTTGTTTAGCAGATTGTAACATAGCAACCAAGGAATTCGAAAAACTGTCAAAATATAAAGACCTGGATATTGAAATAGAAAAAAAATGTGGAAATTGAAAACAAGAGTCATGCCAGTGATAGTAGGTGCAATTGGAATGAAAAATCCCTGAAAACCCCAGCTTAAGAGATATACAAAGAATTGTCTTATTAAGTACAGCCTACACACTAAGGAAAAGTTTGTCTATGTGACGCTAGGGATGATAAGGGAGATAGAAAAAACATGAAATGGAGCCATAACAACACGCCACGACCTGCCTTATGTCTTCCCACAGACTTGGTTGGTAGTGCAACTATAGCAGAAATAGAAGTATGATGGAAAATGACGTAATAATAATATAAATATTACAATGAAGAACATATAGTTCGATTTCAATCGAGATTATTGTGATACTTTGAACTGCAGAGTTTCCCTCTTCATTGCTAAACATGTATAGACAACAGTGCTTCTAGTTATCTGAAACTTGTCTGCCCAGAATACAGGTGGATTCTTAATTATCCTAAAGATGTTTGAACATTCATGAATGTAACGAACTCATCTCGCCAATTTCTTGTTCTAAAACGCTATAAATTGTACCGACATCACAAACAGTGAGCAAAATTTCAAAACTCTAAAGGTTATACTGTGCAGATAACAAAATTATTGTGGAGATCAAAATGATTCTCTGGTCTCCAGTGCGGTAAATTCTGTTTTTCGTCTTCTTCCTGTTATTGTTATGCTATTTACTTTAAATTGTATACACATACAAAATCAAGATCTCAAACAGAGACCTACAGACAGTTAGAAATGGCTTCATGACATTTTCCATTCATCATTTTTATATAAAAGAACACACTTTTTACTTCCATAAAACTTCAGAATATGTGAGCTGTACTTTTGAGTAAAATTCTTCGTATTACCTTAAGGCTTATGCGACCACGAATCTCTTTAATATATCGGAAACGGTTCAAATAAATCCGAGGACGCCAGCGACAACTGAAAATATTGGTGTCTTCCTGTGCCACATCTTAGTCATTTCCACGTCTTAGTCATTTCCACATGAAAATTCTTGTACTTTTGTAAATTTTTTTAGGAAGATCTTCAATAATATATTACAAGCTCCAAAGACTACTATGTGAAAAAGAAAGCAGATTCTGTTCGTGTTTTCTTTAATCACGATATCTGGATATTACATCTTTTTGTATTTTCTAAATCATTGTAAAGTGCCATAACATTATTAATGATTCTATCACTGTAACCAAGTCTCGGATATATTCATACCAGTTTCTTGCAGTATCGTTCGGGTAAAACTTTCCTATTATAAGGTGCAAATATTGGTCACTCACATGCTAAGTTTTATATTTAGTTTGTATTAACACTGCAGCCAGATACAAGATATTTTGATAGTATGGTTCACTCTGTAGAAGACAGGCGGTAGAGGGTTACGTTATGGGGTAGTGTGCATGAATAAAAAGGGAAGATAAATTAGTTAGCAAGAACAACTTTTAACTTAAGGAATACGGAGGGGGTGTTGCTGCTATGTACGTGTCATAGCGGGTTTTAGCCGTGATGTTCAGATCTGGTAAAACCAGGCAATGCAGCTTGCCCGAGCAATTTATTATGCTTGTATCGATAGAGCAGTGAGAGACTCGCCATATCACGCGTCTGCTAAAGGAAAGATTGGAATGTGAAAAATAATTCTTCTCCAACAAGAACCCAAAGATGCCCTTAAACGCTACCAAAATTATAATGTAAGGTCGGGACAGCTCCTTCCAAAATATGGCAAGAGTAAGACATTTATGCCTGATCTGGTTGTTATGAAGGTAGTCAGATACCTACTGGGGTGTTCCGGGGGAAACGATAATTTTATCGGCATCTTTAGTGATTGAAAGTATATCGGTATTCCTCTTGACGTCGATTAGGAATCAAAGGCTTAATATAATCTCAATTTACGGGGCCTCCTCGAGATTACATCCGTTCATCGTGACTGCTGGGAGTTCGGCGACTGACTGGTGATGTAACCAGTTTGGTTTTAAATGCTTTGAATATAACTGGTCTGCTTTTCTTACTGGGTAATTAGTGTTAAATCGCAAAAAAAGGTCAGCTGTCAATCTCCATTAATGAAGAATGTTATAGGTGCATCGTATATTGTAGTATCATCGGCATAGACGTTTACAAATGATCGCAGTACATCAGTAGATCATTTATGTAAGTCAAAAAGTGGGCCGTGTAGAGAAGTGACGTAGTCGACCGCCAGTTTTCCGTTATTTTTGAATACCGATTTTTGTGGATTTTTATATTGTTCTAGTGAAATATTTCTCTGATTCTTTTGGATCTGGAAAAATACAGATGATCAACATCAACATCAACTTTAAGATGATATATGCAATGTATCGTTATATGTTTGCACAATATGTTTATTTGGACAGTGTTATATGAAACAGAGCTGGTCTCTTTCTTACATTTGTTACTAGCTGATGATATGAATGATGTAATTTTTCGATTCAGCTATTTCAACACTGTCGTTTACCAAAATTATTCTTTAAAGTACTTTGATTTATCTTCATCAGTAACAGAATCTGAATCAGTGCAATAATTTATGTCTCAGCAAGATCAATCTATTATACTTCCTAAGTGATCATAATTTCACAAAGTTTTATATAATTTGTAACTCATCTCCTGTCATATCAAATATTTCCACCCTTGCCTTATTTTTGTTGGGATTATGTTAGATTGTACTTTCTTTTGTATCGAGTTTTTTATTCTTTAGATTATTTTATTTGGATTAATATCTATATGACCATGGGAAAGCATATATAAGTCTAGATATAGATATATTTTAGATCCTATCATATATCTCCATAATTGATATATCTGATTGCTGATGTCATTTTAGGGATTTTTGATTACAGTGAAAAAATTGCCATAACTTGTCTTACGATTTCATTTGGTTCAATTTATATTCATCAGGTATAATGTTGGAGTTAATCCGGTTTTCTTGAGGGGATGTTTCATTGATGATGGAAGGATTTGTTTCAGTTACATACTTTTAAACGACAGTTCATGTTTATCCAGGTAACGACCGATCCTTTATGAGTTTTGTTTTTAAACATTGCTATTTGTATTATAATTATTATTATTATTATTATTATTATTATTATTATTATCTTCACACAACGAAAAGTCAAGCAAGAAGTAATTGATGACTGATATATCAATGTAACTGGCAGCAAATTTCTTAACATTTTTATGTAATTCCTTAGTGTTGTAATAGATTTCTATAATGCTGTTACCTCGATGGTTAGTTTACCTCTCTTCTCAAGATTTCATCTTCCTTTATCTTTTTGTTTGGTAATTCCGGAATGTACCACGTGCTCTTATAACTACTGTTGCAACTGTTGAACTTATCACCGGTAATAATAATAATTATTATTATAATTGTTGTATTTGTAGTTATTGCTGCTTAGTCAAATTACATTTAATAACTTTTGAAAACTTTTTTCATCATAACTCAAAATATTACGCCAAATATACAAAGAGATCCGAAGGCGAATTGGTATGGTGAAGGAAGCATTCCAGAAGTTGAGTAACAAAGAAGAGAGTACTGGATTGCTATGTGATATCAGTTCTTCAATATGACAGTGAATGCTGGACAATATTGTCAAAATGAAGGAGAGACTTGAAGCAACTGAAATGTGGTTCTACAGAAGGATGCTGCGGATATCGTGGTTCGAGCATGTGAGCAATGATGAGGTTTTGGAAATGGTGGAAACGAAAAGGAAATTAATACTTCGCATCAGGAAGAGATAGCTGAAGTTTCTGGGACATGCAATGAGGAAGGATGGCTTGAAGAACCTCATACTAAAAGGTCAGATAGAGGCGAAAAGAGACATGGGAAAACAGCGCATAACATATTTGAAGGACCTAATCAGGTAGATGATGGAACGAGAACTGCATGGTGTAATAGGAGAAGGCGTGCTAAGAGCCACCAGGGATAAGGAGACGTGGAAAGCCATGATCGCCTACGTCCTGAAGGGACAAGGCACATAAAAGAAGAAGAAACATATTTCAAAATCGGTTTCTCTTTTGGTTTTATCTGCCAAATCCATAAGAATACGTATAATAGATACATTCTTTGTTACTATTTTCTTTTAGCTCTCGTATTTGTGTCTATACCTGCGGGATAAATACAGTTGTTGATGCGATACAATTAAGCAGGGATGGGTAATGTTTAAATCATTGATTAGCTTCGTTTATAAATCTATTTTTTAATTTTTTTTTAATTAAGGAATATGCATGATGACAATAGAATAAATTACGTTGAGCTGTTTAAGTTCAGTGAGGTATTTCCGTGAACATTGCTTATAATGTGTATTAACATTATAAAAAATTCGTAAAATTTTCTATCAATGTACTTGGTAAAATACTTTGCTTTCTTTTCGACCGGAAAAAAGCAACCCAAAAATAAACTCGTTAAAAGACGTTCACCACCAACCTCGTTCAAATTCTCGTTCAAAATAAAAAGTAAAAAACCATCGTTGAAATTAACAATCTTTGATTCTATGGAGAGAAACGAGCCTCTCAGAGCAATCATCTGACATTCTCCAATAATCTTTTGATTTAAAATATTTTCATTTTTTTCGTGTATTTTTCTCTGTAAATTTTTAGGTGGCGTACACTTAATGACATGGTAGAATAACGGTTCATATTACATAATCAACATCACTTCATAACTTTTTAGAATATCGATTTAACGTTTAGGATTGAGAATTAAAAAATGTAATGTAGCAATGGTAACGAGCTTGTGATCGCTTCTATTATCTATCTAGGTTTATAATATAATCTCGATTAGGTTAGATTGGGTGATGTTAAAGATCTACACTTTTGACGTTGTATAATACAAACTACTTAATATAAACGGTACACAATGAAGATCGAACTCACAACTCAATAGCAAATGTCAGCCAGGAAATGAATTGGTTCAAAAGGAAAAAAGAATAACTTGGTATTTGATGTGGATCGATATGATGATGAGTGACGTAAGTTGTTTCCCTGAAAAATAAAACGCAATTTCGATTCTTACTGAGAAGTTATTTTTTTTTAATGAAAATTTCGAAAAACATAGCCAGTATTTCTTAATCATTTTCATCCAAGAGAAGCGATAATACCACTAAGACGCAAGACGATAAATACAAATAAAACGCAAAGTGTTACATAGAGTGAAAGACTTAAGTGAGAAGAACAAATAAAAGAACAGGATTCACGAAGAGAGAAGATTGCTATTAACATTGCATTTCAATTTGTGAAGATAATAAGAGCCAGGGAAGCAAGAGATTAGAAAATTGTTTCAGTGCGGGAAAAATGTTAGAATAGAAAACTGGTTACATCAAGCTATTTCAAAAGCAAAATCTGAAAGCCGAGTAAAATAGTGCCAGGCTTGCACTTAACTTAAATTCATGCCGTTGATCTACAAAGAGGTAATGACACATAAGAACAACTTAAATGACGATAGTTATTAAAAAAAATAATTGGAAGGATAGATCGTGGATGTAAGGTGTGGACCGATAAATTTACAGACCTTGAGAATTTATTTGATTACAATCATTTTGATTAACGTCAGAGAAATCTTACTGCGTCCAAATATACATGGTAATATAATGAAAATATGTGTACGCTGTAAAATAACATTTGACTTAATAATACATTAGCAGTATAGCCCGGCGTTCCTCGGGTGCAATGAAAGCTTTAATACTAATCCATAGTTCTGGAGCTCAGACTCTTTGGACGTTGGCACGAAAGACTAAAAAGCAATAGTTGTTTCCAGTTAAAGCAAAACTGTAGACTGAAAGAAAAATGAATGGATGTAAGTCAAATTTTGATTTCCTGGTATCGATATAAAAAAAGTGTTTTTTCGTCGTAAACTGAATTTTGAATGCTAAATAAGTCCTCTGAGTTAATGGTATCATGGTTGAGAACGCAGACAGACAGACAGACAGACAGAGATAGAGAGATAGATAGCTCGACACACATTTTAAAAATTTGTTTTAAAATTATTTTTTGAAACCTTGATAAGTACTGAAAATTTTTATTGCAGCTGTTTAACAAAAATGAATTTAATCTGGACTAGTTGCAGTGTTTTTATTTGGTTTATTGAATATTTTAGTTATACTAATGTGTACTACTCCTTCTGGATTTGAAATGAATCAAAAACTTTTTTTCCATAATGCTTTTTTTTATACAAACATTAAACCTAACATACTACAAAAATTACTCTAGACTGTTACACCATTGATGTCGATATCTATAACCAGCCAAATTTTAAAATAAAATATATAATACCTTTAAGACCCACCCATCTACCTAAGCTTCGTGCATGATACTTTTTGTCAGAAACAGATTATAAACATGAACTAAAAGAAAAACTTTCAAAAATCTGTTCACATAAGAACATATAATTCTTTTAATATGTTGATAGTCACTAGTAATTATACATTTACTACTTCCCCATCTAAAAAAAAAAAAACTAACTAGCATAAAGACGATGGCTTAGGGAGTAGCGACTCCGACTAACACAAAATCAGTCGAGTTTCGATCCCGGCCAGGAGCAAGTGGATGCGTCTAGCCACACTGATGATCTGTGACACAGCGAAACAGGCTTGATGTGGATGACGTATATATATATATATATATATATATATATATATATATATACGCACGTAATAGTAGACACGGAAAGGATAATGCAGCACATTCTAGAAAGCGAGAAGAATATAATGATTATAAACTAAGAAAACTGAACGCATGATCGACAGCAAAAAGACACAAAAATGCCACGTAAACGTTTGGGAAACTAAAATAAATCCGTTAAATAACTAGGATGTATTTTGCATAGAAGGTAATGTGCAACATAGGTCAAAGGAGGCATTTAAAAAGCTCACCAGGTTACTGAGAGAAAGGAAGAGCTCATTTGAAACAAAGAAAAGTGTGCCAGACTGCTATGTTTTATCTCTCTTATATGGCAGCAAACGTGGCAGTACGTCAACGATGAAAGAGGTGCTTGAACTAACAGAAATGTTGTTCTATAGAAGAAGGTTAATGATTACCTGGCCTAACACGTGGATCACGACAAGGTTTTGGAGAGGATGCAAACGAGAAAACTTATAATTGGTATCAAGAAGAGACAGCTGAGGTCACTGAGACAAGTAATGAGGAAGGGTGGTTTAGAGAATATAATACTCACTGGATGGATAGAGAGAAAGAGACATAGGAAAGCAGCGGGAGACATTTGATGGCCTTGATCAAAAGGATGGTGGAGTGGGTTTGGGAGAGATACCAATAGAAAAAAATTAAAGATCAATAAGGGACAGGAGCAAGTGGAAGTCAATTGGTATATGTTTATGCCGCTCAATGCATGATACAGAATTTAAAAGACGGTATGAATATAACGATTCGTGTGTGTGTGTGCGCGCTCATTAAACTAAAAATAAAATAGAGAAAATAACATTTAGTTAATAAAAAATATTTTATTGAATATTTTTATGTCAGATATTACTGTTAAACCTCTTGGAATGCTATGATTAAATTTCTTATTAAATATTTTTCAGGATTTAATATTAAAACTGTACTGCGACTTGCTCTTTTGAATTGCTTTGCAAGCAATTGGCATTTAAAGGCCATCCGCTTTTTGCTCTGCGTTTACAAGTGGGTTTCGTCTGAAAAGGGGGTTTGTTAGTATTATGGGGAACCTCACCTATTCCTCAGATAATGGACCCTCCCTCCTATATTAATAAGAGTTAACAGGAAGTTCTTCGGAGGTTCAGGGAAGTTCTTTAGACTTCTATTGGAGTTCAGTAGAACGACTAGGCATTAGATATTAGTCAGCAGTTGGCCGAATACTAAGGAGTCATCTTTCAGTAGGAGATTACCAAGTTCCTAACATTTTGGGTACGTTAAGTCGATTAGCAACCGATATAGCACGATCATAACCTTCATTGCGAAAACTACTCCACAACAGTTAGGTAATTTTCTGTTGTGTTTTTATTGTGTTGTATTGCGTGTAATACTTCCATAAATGAAAACGCCAAAACCTTATGCCCATCTTTAAGTTTGGTCTTGAATGTTATATCATTCGTGGTGTGAAAAATTTATGAAACAGAAAACGTTATTGTTGCATGTGACAATACAGCTATGATATTTATCTCCTATTTTGGATGTATTCTATGTTTTTTTTACAATTCAATTTCGATCATTACTTTACAATCATTCCCAGGAGAAACTGTATCAGTATAACCAATTATTAGAACATGTCAAATAACTCGAAAGGGTCATATACTTTACTTTAATTCGAATTTTCTAAATATATGTTTATTCTATTTGTAAATAATCACCGTTTCATGACAGTTGATGGTTAGTATTTTATTATTATGTTGTCATTTTTCATCGTATTTCAATTTCTGCTATGGTCGCACTACCTCCCAAGTCTGCAGGAAGACCTAAGGCAGGTTGTGATGTGTTGATATGGTTCCATTTCATGTTTTTTCTATCTCACCTATCATCGCTAGCGTTACATAAACAAAGTTCTACTTAGTGTGTGGGCTGTACTTAACAAGACAACCTTTTGTATATCTCTTAAGCGGGAGTTTCCAGGAATTCTTTCAATGTGTTGTTTTGTTCCTTTTTTTTATCATTCCAAGTGCACCTACTATCACTGGCACGATTCTTGTTTCCGATTTCCACATTTTTTTCTATTTCAATTTCCAGGTCTTTATATTTTAAACAGTTTTTCGAATTCCTTGGTTGTTATGTTACAATCCGCTGGACAAACCATATCAATTAATATGGAAGTTTTTTTAAAATTCTGGTTTTTAACAATAATGTCCGGCCTATTTGCTTCAATTTTTCTGTCTGTGTAGATGGTGTCATCCCATAGAATGGTGACATCTTCAATTTCTGTAACCGGTGCTGGGTGATGTTCAGACCAGTGTTTGTTTACAAATTTTCCATCGTGTTTGCACATTGTCCAATGTAAATATTGCCCCACTCTATCTTGACGATTTTTATGTTCATTTGGGGCAAGTACAGAACAACCTGAGATTAGATGTTTTATTGTTTCTTGGTGTTTATCACAAAATCTGCATTTTGTATCCACATAATGTATAATATTTGCCTGAAATTTTGTAGTGAAAAGACTTTGGTCTTGCGCTGCAAGAATAAAGCCTTCAGTCTCAGATTTTAATCCTGATGCACGTACCCATCGATGAGTATTAACATTAACAACATTGGATTTATTGGCATGTTCTGGATATTGGCCATGTAGAGGTTTATTTTTCCAGTGTTGTTTCATCTGTTCAAGAGCTTTAGGTTTGACTTTCATTTTCATATTCGGCAAAATGTTCTTGGCTTCTGTTTTGCTTTTCTACAGAATCTACTAAATGTAAATATTGTTTGCATTTACTGCCGTCTTTTATTGTTTCTTTCTGTTTTCATGTTGTTTGACTAATTATATCATCCCCTCCTTTGTTGTTTTTATGTATGATAGTAAGCCAATAGCTGTTGAGTTGTATGACAATTCTACCTGAATAAGACATCTTCCAACTTCTTTACGTGTTATGTATAGACGGTCTAAATCAGCCTTTGGTTGATGCATCTTATGCTTAGAAAAAAGCTTTCTTGTATTATAATCCATTTGCCTGATGTCGCTAAAATCCAGTTTAAGATTTTGAACCTATATTAGACAACTGGGATTGCAAGGCTATTAATGGCCATACTTCTGTTCTGCGAATTCAATTCAGGTTTTAATATCAGTCGTAGCCTTCTATAGTACTGTTTATGCACTATGTTTTTCATTTTTTATGGTGAACTTTTTCATTCTCATTTTTACAGCAGGGTCTAAGCTAATTGAGGATGTGTGTTGTAACGATCTACGTAAAACTGTAGCTTTAGCACATTTATTCAAATGGAATTTCATTTCAATGTCTTCGCTGATACATTTTACATAGGTACATCCACAAAATCGCTGAAAAAACAGCATAGTATGAAGGAAAAATCCCCCAAACTAAATAAAAACAGTTTTATCGGCAAAATGTTTATATTAACATTAAGAAGATAGATGAAAGCATTTTTTAATTATTTTTTAAATTTTTTAATTATTTCTAACACTTTCAAAATTGTTTTAGAATTTCTTTTTTTTCTTACGTCAGCGCTAGACCTAAATAGACGCAACATTTATTAATAAGAAAAAACGTAATATTGCACAATGCACTTTTTTGACCGTGAAAGACACATTAATTTGGAAATTCTTGCAAAAATCAAATAATGGTCGGATTTGATGAAAATTTCAGGACTTATTCATAATTGACTGAAATCAATTTTGAAATAATTATTTTATATAAAATATTGGTAAAAATATTTTGTTTTACATATGTAACCCCCCCTCCACCAATTAATTTCCAGAAATGCTTAAAAATTCGACATTGGGTAGCAAAAAGCCTAATATAATAGAGTTCAAGTGTCATTGGTGAATGCTAATCAACAGTTTTTTTCTCCAATAGCCCACGACTTTCTAAAAAATGTCCGAATTGCGAAAAATGCAATAACTATGTCAATTTTTATGTGGATAAAATTCTGATTGCTTTTATGAACAATATAAATTAAGCATATTATAGTCTGAAAAGAAAAAAAATCAATGAATAATTAATTGTTACAAGAATTATTTTCATTGTTTTTATTTTTTATTATAATGATATAAAAAGTTTGAAAATTATTGTTAAATTTCTTCCTCTATTGGGCATGCTAGGATATGTAATTAATGCATGAAGATTACAGTTACTAACCGAAAATTTGAAAGCTTAATAAAAATGATTGACTCCCCCAATTTTTAAATTAATTAAAATATTTTAATTGTGTGCAATTTGATTGCCCGTATCTTTATTTGTACGGGTGGCCGTACGTGATATTTATCATTAATTGGTAACGTGATTCAAGGGTTATCTTCCATTTCATAAAAAAATTAAATTCATATATTTTTGTCGCCTTTGCCCTCCCTACTTTGACTACTTGACAGCTTCCGGTTGTCATTAACAGCTGTCATCGCCTGAGATAAACTCTGACACCCGGACGACCGTAACTGATAAAATCTTATACCGAATATTTCAGACAGTAAACAATTACAAATCTTTGAAATCAGATAAAGGTAAGTTTTAATTTAAAAAAAAATGAAATTAATAACGTGTCAGCGACGCATATTTTATTTTTGCCAGATTTTTAAATCAGAAATTTGTCTACTGTTTAAGTAAATGTATTGATCAATCAAAACAATCGCGGTACGTTTAAACTTTTTTTTAATTTGAAAAGTTTTATTTTCCAATCAATATAATTTCGGTTAAAAAGACGCCAACGTATTTTGTTTACTGGAATTGTTAAATTTAATTTCATGACTTTAAATTAAAGCTAATTTTAAAGCTAAAAGCTCGTTATCATTCTTAGCATACAACTTTAAGTCATCCATGTAAAATAGATGGCTTATTTTCTTTTGGCCTATTTTATAACCACATTCTGTCTTGTTAAGTTGACTGGTTAGTACTATTAATGATATGCAGAATAGTAAGGGAGACAAAGAGTCAGTCACCTTAAAATATACCTCTTTTGGTGTATATTTCACCAGATTATAGGTCCCATTTATATGATTGAGGTAAAGGCTTGTTTTCCATATAGACATTCATTGTTTAATGAAATTGAAGATGATGGATGATATATATTTAAAGTCTTTAAGATCCAGGAATGTGGTACACTATTGAATGCCTTACGATAATCTATCCAGGCAGTACTAAGATTTTTATTTGCATTGTAGCAGTTTTCTAGGATGTATTTGTTAATAAGCAACTGGTCTTTACATCCATAAGAGCGACATTTGCAACCTTTTTGTTCAAGCGGTAATGTGTCATTTCTTTCCAAGAATAAATATGTCTGCTTTGTTAAAATAGATGTTAATAGTTTGTACGTTGTCGGAAGGCAAGTAATTGGTCTGTAGATTTTCGGGTTGTTTGTGTCATTATTCTTGGGTAGAAGAAATGTAATTCCTTTGGCCATCCATGCAGGAATTTTAGTGGGATCGTTAACCATTTCTTGAAGTTCTTTGGCTAGTTTTTTTATGTGCTGTATTTAAATAATATAGCCAAAGGTTAGGATTTTTTCTATACCTGGAAATTTCTATTTGTGTGCTTTTTTTCAATGCACATTTATCATCCTTTTCTGTCATTCCATCCCATGTCTGTTCTGGTTTATTTTTATTGGTTCTATCTTCTGTGCAATCCAATCTACTTTGTTATGTTCTTTAGGGCAAGCCCATATTTTTTCCAAGATTAGTATAACTTCTTCCATTTTGGAGGGGACTGCCACTTCAATTCTTTCTGACCTATTTCCATGTAAAATTTCTTTGCATCGGTTTGAAAAGTCTTGTTTTGTCTGTAGAATCTTGACCTTTTCCCATAGCATCTTATTTTTGAGCCTTCAGTTGTACTGTTTGCTTTATGTTTCCCTTAGTTGATAGGACTTCATTTTCATTTCTAATGTATTTTCTTTCGACTCTTCTGCCTTTTCTAGTTCTTACATTTATTCCTCTTGTCAGTTCATCACTTCTAATAGACTTTTTTCTATTTTTTCTTTTCTAAGGTGGATTTTCATGTCTGTGAGACTGCCTTGATTTTAATTTGATGGTCAGATTTTGTTGTTTCTATTGCTGATGAATATATAGCTTTATTGAGATTTATATGAGTGTCTTCTACATCCAAAATTAATTTGAGTGCTGCATTCTAGAGCCTAATAGTTTCGAAATTATGCTTTGTTGGTTGTAATTTTGGGAGCTGTTCTCCTTCCTCCACTGCAAAATTTTGTATTTGACTTATATGGTTCTTGATTTCTTCCTTGGCTTCTTGTATACTGTTCTTGTATTCCGTTTATTATTATTATTTCATTTTTCATCATATTTCGATTTCTGCTTTCGTCTCACTACCAACCAAGTCTGCGGGGAGACCTAAGGCAGGTAGTGGCGTGTTGTTATGACTCCATTTCATGTTTTTCTATCTTTCCTATCATCCCTAGCATTACATAGATAAAGTTTTCCTTAGTGTGTGGGCTGTACTTAATAAGACAATTTTTTGTATATCTCTTAAGCTGGGAGTTCCAGAGATTCTTTCAATGTGTTGTTTTGTTTCATTTTTTATCATCCAAGTGCACCTACTGTCACTGGCACAACTCTTGTTTTCAATTTCCACATTTTTTCTATTTCAATTTCCAGGTCTTTATATTTTGACAGTTTTTCAAATTCCTTGATTGCTATGTTACAATCCGCTGGACAAGCCATATGAATTAATAGATGTTTTCTCCTTCTGGTTTTTAACAATAATGTCTGGCCTGTTTGCTTCAATTTTTCTCTCTGTGTAGATGGTGTAATCTCATAGAATGGTTACATCCTCTATTTCGGTAACCGGTGCTGGGTGATGTTCATACCAGTGTTTGTTTACAGCTTTTCCATAATGTTTGCACATTGCCCAATGTAAATATTGCCCAACTCTATCGTGGCGATTTTTATATTCATTTGGGGCAAGCACAGAACAGCCTGAGATTAGGTGGTCTATTGTTTCTTGGTGTTTATCACAAAACCTGCATTTTGGATCAATATTATTATGCATAATATTTGCCTGAAAGTTTCTAGTGAAAAGACTTTGGTCTTGTGCTGCAAGAATAAAGCCTTCAGTTTCAGACTTTAATCCTGATGCACGTAACCATCGATGAGTATTAACTTTGTCAACATTGGATTTATTGGCACGTACTGGATATTGGCCATGCAGAGGTTTGTCTTGCCAGCGCTGTTTCATCTGTTCAAGAGCTTTTTCTTTGGCTTTCATTTTCATATTTTTTGCCGCAATAGTTGGTTCTTGGCTTCTGTTTTGCTTTTCTACAGAATCTACTAACTGTAAATCTTGTTTGTATTTACTGCCTTCTTTTATTATTGAATATTTTTTCTTTCTTTCTTCATGTTGCCTTACTAATTGTATCATCCAATCCTTTGTTGTTTCTATGTATGTTAGTAAGCCAATAGTTGTTGTCTTGTATGACAATTCCAGCTGAATAAGACCTCTTCCACCTTCTTTACGGGGTATGTATAGACGGTCTACATCAGCCTTTGGATGATGCATCTTATGCTTAGAAAGAAGCTTTCTTGTTTTAGCATCCATTCGCCTGATGTCGTTTAGAGTCCAGTTTAAGATGTTAAAGCTATATTGGACAACTGGGATTGCAAGGCTATTAATGGCCATAACTCTGTTCTGTGAATTTAATTCAGTTTTTAATATCATTCGTAGCCTTCTATAGTACTCTTTACGCACTATTTCTTTCATTTTTTTATGGTGAATGTTTTCGCTCTCGTTTACACCTAGGTGTTTATAAGCTTCTTCTGGTTTCAATTCTTTTATTGTTACAGCAGGGTCTAAGCTAATTGAGGATGTTTCTTGTATTGATCCACGTAAAACTGTAGCTTTAGCACATTTATTCAAATTAAATTTCATTCCAATGTCTTCGCTGAAGCATTTTACAGTTTGCAGAAGAACTTCCAGCTCATTATCATTCTTAGCATATAACTTTAAGTCATCCATGTAAAATAGATGGCTTATTTTCTTTTGGCCTATTTTATAACCACATTCAGTCTTATTAAGTTGACTGGTTAGTGCTATTAATGATATGCAAATAGTAAGGGAGATAAAGAATCACCTTGAAATATACCTCTTTTGATGTTTATTTCATCAGACTTATAGGTTCCATTTATATGATTGAGGTAAAGGGTTGTTTTCCATATAGACATGCACTGTTTGATGAAATTGATGATGACGGGCGATATCTTGTATATATTTAAAGTCTTTAAAATCCAGGAATGTGGCACACTATCGAATGCCTTTCGATAATCTATCCAGGCAGTACTAAGATTTTTCTTTGTACTGTAGCAGTTTTCCAGTATCATTTTGTTAATTAGCAATTGGTCTTTACAACCATAACAGCCACGTTTGCACCCTTTTTGTTCAAGCGGTATCATGTCATTTCTTTCTAAGAATAAATATGTCTGTTTTGTTAAAATAGATGTTAATAGTTTATATGTTGTCGGAAGACATGTAATTGGTCTGTAGTTTTTCGGGTTGTTTGTGTCACCATTCTTGGGTAGAAGAAATGTAATTCCTTTGGTCATCCATGCAGGAATTTTAGTGGGATCGTCAACCATTTCTTGAAGTTCTTTGGCTAGTTTTTTATGTGCTGCATTTAAATAATATAGCCAAAAGTTAGGAATTTTATCTATACCTGGGAATTCCCAATTGTGAGCTTTTTTTAGTGCAAATTTAACATCATCTTCTGTAATTCCAGACCATGTCTGTTCTGGTTTATTTTTCATTCGTTCTATCTCTTGCGCAATCCAATGTACTTCCTTGCTATGTTCTTTAGGGCAAGCCCATATCTTTTCCCAGAACTGTGTGACTTCTTCCATTCTGGGGGGTACTGTCACTTCAATTCTTTTTTTACCTATTTCCCTGTAAAATCTCTTTGTATCAGTCTGAAAAATCTTGTTTTGTCTGTAAAATCTTGCTCTTTTTTCATAGCGTCTTATTCTTTGAGCCTTCATTTGGATTTGATAAGACTTCATTTTCATTCCTAATGTTATATTTTCTTTCGGCTCTTCTGCTTTTCCTAGTTCTTACATTTATTCCTCTACTCAGTTCATCCAGTACTGATAGTTCACTTCTAAGTTGTTCGATTTCTTTTTCTATTTTTCTTTTCCAAGGTGGATCTTCACGTCTGCAAGACTGCCTTGTTTTTATTTTGATATTCAATTTTTTTGTTGCTGCTGTTGCTGATGCATATTATTATTATTATTATTATTATTATTATTATTAGGCTGCCCTTAAACATTTTCGGTTTCTAATAAAACATTTTCTGATACAAAATGAAGTAATAATATTATAAACTTTACTAATGATTACACATATTTTAGTTTATATTTGCAAGGAAAATTATTGCAATAATTATTATAACTTATATTATATAAATTGGTCCGGCTGTACCATTTTATATTATATCCAACTTGATAAAAAGTCAGCCCCACAACCTCTAGTATTGTCTAATTCTCATGTGAGTTTATTTTAAAGTAACCACACTTTCTAATTTGCTTTATTTCCAATGGCTACTTATTTATTTATTGGAATATAAGTATCTCTTGAAATGTCATCAGTCATGCGAAGCTGATTGTAACGGTGAAGGACAAAGAAGTATATGGTTGTTGGTGTGTATGAATGTGATGTCAGCACAGACTGATGTATCCTGATGACAGTCAAGCGTCAATTACTAAGACACACACCCTTACTGATGGCTTCATTCAGAGGGGGCGGACAAATCTCTTTTTTTAAAATAAGGATTATAATTACTGATTATATGCCAAGTCGCAAGATCTCAGACAACCCTTATTTTCTGTTGGGTATCTGATGAGCATGTATTAATCTTTTCTAGCTATGTTGTTATAATGCAAGCAATTCTTATAGGATTTATTTATCTTTAAGATCATTTTAGATCGACCTGTTATTACATTTTTTTGAATTGATATCTAAAATGTATATTTATAAACTCTGCTTACCATAAATGCATCATTTTCCAGAATTTTGGTAGAAATTGCTGTTATATATATATATATATAATTACTTAAACGTTATTTTTCATTGGATACCCATATTTAAGTAGACGTTCTGTGTATTTATTAAAAGGTGGTTTTTATATTTTTATTTTCATTAAATATTATTACAAATTTAAACAAATATTCACCATGACCCACTCCATCAATATTCAAAGTATTTTCTATTTTTCAGAACAGGAACATCGTTAAATATGATATCATATAATAGTAAAAAAGGAAAAGTGGCTACATTGATCCTTATATTATCTAACACATTTTGGTGTTTTCTTAAACACAGTTTTCATGAAATAAAATCATTTGGAAAAACAAAAGAGAAAATATGTGAAAAGTACCTCAAATAATTTCTACCTGACCAACATTCCAAAATTTAACCAAATAATCAAATATCAGCGGTAGATTAATATCTAAGTACGTGCGTACGCTAGAGAATGTTTCCCGCACTGGGTGTCTGTAGACATACATATAAAATAGAAGTTACTCGTTTTTTTTCATTTACATCTAAGAGTGGGTAATTGGCGGTGATGTATTAGTACTTATACGTAACGTAACTCTAAGAAAGTTTGTTTCCTCAGATTTTAAAAAGGTACTTCATAATTTTATCTCATGCCACATTTAAGCGTAAATCACTATTTAAATCTAACAGTGAGCACTTTCACGTGGGCAATATTTGTCAAGATTATTTATTAATTAGTGAGTTCGATTCATCACTAGTGGCTCATTTGCTATGATATTGTGCCACATTTAACAGAGAGAAGCATAACTGTTTCTGGGTCAAATATTAAAAAAAGAAGTGTTTTGCAGTTGACTTTGCATTTGATCCAGCAATCTTGCGAAATACATGAATTTTAGCGTGCGTTATTCTCACACCACTAGAATTTATTTTTACGCAAAACGTTTATGGAAGAAACTGCCAATTGCCCTATATACTCGAGTACATTGTTATTTTGGTAAATTTTCGTTGTAATTCCCGACGCTTTTCCCCTTCAAATCTATCCAAGATAGCATTATCTCTGTGCAAGTGTATATGCTGAACTCAAATCAACCTAGTTATTGAAGAAACTTACCATTTTTTATCTAAATGTCCATAAAAAACGAAGTAAATCTTGCAATTTTGCTGTCCCGCAACTCTCACGAAGTCATGTAATTAACTGCAGAATTACGTACTGCGTATTTGAACGAATTTTGGCAGATTTTTTGTCGATTTTTCTTTATTTGCTGATATTTCCGGCGAAATACTTCCGGAGAATAAAGTAATGCGTTATTGCATTTCTACGCTTGTTACTCTCATGACAGGAAGTACATCGCCGGATATTTCAGTAAAAGAAGAAATACGTCCAAAATTCGGCAAAAATTCTGCCTACGTAGAACGTCATTCTGCGGTTAATTACTTGACTTCGTGAGAGCTACGGGAGAGAAAAAGTGCGAGATATAGTTCGTTTTTTATGAACTTTCAAAGAAAAAAGTTAAATTTCCTCAATAATTAATTGTTGATTTGACTTCAGCATATATATTTGCACAGAAATAATGCTATTTTGGATAAATTTGAAGGGAGAAAAACTGTCGGCACCTAAAACGAACATTTACTGTTATTTTTATGTCGTTTATTTTTAACGTATAATATACAGAATCTAAGTCTAGAGAGGGGATTTTTGAAGTGTTTAAATTGGTTTTTCTTTAACCACTTGCAAAATACACTAGTAATATCTTTCTGAAGTAGTTAATATTCAAGAAAAAAAATAGAAAGTAACCTCGCACTATATATGAAGTCGGCATATACATGATTATATATGGTAGATGTACATAAATTGGGATCGTTTCACTATCTTCTCATCATGAATGGATCGGATTTCAATAATCCATTTGTCAGCAACATCATTGTTTTTCGTTGCATTCTCTTTGTGGTTAGTTACCTTGTGATACTCAGCATTGTTATGAGAACGGAAACGAAAATAAATATTTGCCTTTATCCATACTGACATTCTGTTCAGAGATTTAGGCAAGAAATAAATTCTTCTAATCTCACATTCCACTCTTCATGAAATGTTGGTCTGACGTAGAAGTGATGTCAATTCGTGTTTTCGTCAAACTCATTCCCTATTACATTACATTAGCATTTTCACCCACCTCTTGTCCTTGCTACGTCTTTCTTGTATTCAATCATTGTTTCCCCTTGACATCAGCCATAAGTTTACGGATTTATCATTCTTGTCTTTTACTCTCCTTTCTCATTATGGATTTCCCTTCAGTCTATTTCAGTTCCAATCCTTATTTTCTCTCTAGGCAAAGAGTTGCATCTTTCAAATCTTTCTTCTTTTCACTTTTCTCACTACTTCTCCGTTTCAAGTCTCTCGCGTCACTCTATGTTCTTTTCAAGTTTAGTTACATTTTTGTAAATCGAAACCATCTATCAAGTCAAGTCTGGAATGGTGCTAATCAAAAACAGAAACGGTTAAGCTTGTAAAGAAAAAAGAAACATTATCGGGAATAATATGAATAGATTGTTACATACATACAGGAATACGTATTATATTTTAAGATGAATAAGCGTTTATAAATTGATATGATGAAATATATATTATACATACGAATACAGTTTATGTTTAAAAATCTATCTATTATGCTTTAAAATAAATGATAAATTGCATCTTATACGGGTTTAGAAAACATTGTATATGAATAATAAAATAATAACAGAAACACACAAACAATATATATATATATATATATATATATATAATCTTTAATTTTTTTAGCAAAAAATTATCTATGCATAGTAAGACACATACAAAATATATGTACATGTGTGTGTATATTTTAAAACATAGATATATGTTATACAGACACACACACACACACACACACACACACACACACACACACATATATATATATATATATGTATATGTAATGTGTGTTCAGTGATATGTATGTATATATTTACACATATCATTTTATATATGATTCCGTGTTTCTATGAGACTTTATAAATGTGTGGGCTTGTGTGTGTGTGTATTTGTTTTATGTGCCTGTGCAGAGAAACGTACGCACTGAAAGCAGAAAACAAGTAACCAACACATTAATCCCCAGAAGGATTTGTCGGTAAAAACAGATCAAGTTACGTTAACAAAGAGCATATAAAAAAACAGACGACAAACAAGTAACTAAGTGTAAAGAAAGAACAAGACAAAAAAAGAAAATACTAAGATAAGGAAAAGAGTGGTTTTCAAAATCAAAGAACAGGAAATCAATAATGAAAGGAAAACAACACTAACAAAATAATGGATAATAAATAGATTTAAAAAAAAAACATATAAATCACTACTTGTTGTTTGAACTTAATATCAGTTATCGGTGACCCGGAAGTTGTCAGTGGGACGGAGATGAGCCGAGGTTAACATTGATGTAGAGAATATTTGAAACGGGTATGTTTTGTGCTATTTTGTTTCTTTTTTTTTTTTTGAATGTATAATGTTAGAGAAGTTTGCAACAAGGAGAGACAAGAGGGTTGAAAAACATTGAACAATAATATGAACGAAGACCGAACAGCAGTCAGATTTGTAAATATCAATATAAATGATCTTCAGATCGAGAATTAAAGGTAAGAATGCATAAAGAATGAAAGAGAAGTAAGAGGTTGATGTTACAGGACAACTGACATCTGAGATTTCAAAGATGAAATAAATTATTATTATTATTATTATTATTATTATTATTATTATTATTATTATTGTTATTATTATTATCCAATAAGAATAATAAACCCAAAGGATTTATTCTTGCCGCCCAAAACTAATGATTATTAACAAGCACACATACTAAAAAGTTAATCTAACCCAAAATAAATGTGATAAACATCCAGAAAAAACAATTGCCCATCGTTTATCAGGTTGCACAATATTGGCACCCATTGAATATAAAGTAGCCTCCAGACCTAGTTTCATGCTTAGATCTTGTAACAATTTTATTGGACTGTACAATGCACACAGATTGTCAAATCTAATCACCCGAACATCGTGATCATACACCGGCATAAATAATGTGTCTTGTTCTTGAAATAGCACTTCCTCAAGACTGTAATGTACATTTGATGACCTTCAACAACTATTAAAATACAAGGACCCTCAAATCGAAATAGAAAAATTTTATATACGAGGAAATCAACAATTCCAGTTGTAGCTGGAGGCCTCGGATTGATTGAAAACAGTTTCCAATAGACTCATTGAAGGGATTGTAATCACAAGTACAGTCTACACTTTACGAAGTATAAAATGTTAACTCATTGTTATTTTGTTGTATTTTTTTCAAAGATTGTTCAGTGAAACATGTGATGAAGACATTTCTGACATTTAGATTTCTAGTTGAAACACTGAAATAATCGAGTAAACAGCAGAAATCAGCGGAAATAAAATGTTAATATTAATAATGTGTTACACTTTTTAAAAGATGTTAAGATACACTTGTATGAACATCGCCCGGCACGGGTTACAGAAATAGAAGGCATAACAGGATCTACAGGAGCATAACAACGTTAAAAATTAGAAATTATCGTCAAAAACCCTAATGAAATAAACTTTCCTACTAGTTGGTATGACTTACCCAGCCGACTGTAGCACAACAACAGAAGAATTTGAAAAGCTATTGATATTTGGAAAACAAAATAGAAAAAATTGAAAACAAAATACTAGCAGTCATAGTAAGTGCGCTCGGAATGATAAAAAAAGACACAAAGAAACACACTGAAAAAATTCCTGGAAATCCCAGCTTAAGATAAATACAAAAATTATCCTGAGAAGTACAGCATACATACGTAGAAAAATTGTCCATATAACGCTAGTGGTATTAGAAAAAACAAACATGATATGTAGCCATAACAACACACCACTACCTGCCTTGGATGATCATTACAGAAATCGACATTATAAGAATAAGAAGAACAAGAAGAGTGAATTTATTGATAAAAAATGGACAAATCACGGTTTAGGAGAGATGAATATAATTTACTAGCGCTACAAAAGACAAGAAATTGTGGTGTGCCAAAACCGCCAACATTGCAAAGGGACACTGTAAATAAAAAAAATCTGGTGTTAACTTGTTATTGACAATCTCGCTTGTGGAACTCGCTTCCGGATCTATGTTTTCAAATCAAAATTAAAGTGCAGTCTCAATGGCTATTTACTATTTTGCTAATATTTGTTTTCTTCACTCTCCTTATGTAATGTTTCTGTTTTGAAATCCTTCCTCACCCAGTATTTTGTGTCGTAGTTATATTAATAGCTGATACCCGAATACTGTATAGCAGTAAGGCTTGAAATATTTCAAGCTATCATCATAAGAAAACAAAGAAAAGAAAAATCAATAAACATTTTATAATCGAGTTCACACGAAGGAAGGCAGTAAAAATACCAAGGCACAAAGAGTTACAGTGTGTTTAAGTATTAGAAATAGAAACATTACTAGTGAGCGAGAACAACAATAATAATCAGCAATCAGTAGTAGATAGAAAGTGATATTATCATTAAAATAGCTGAAGATTAAAATTGATTAGAAAGTATTCATCTGAAAAGTAGCTCTACAAGAGAGATGTAAGAGCAAAAATTAGAATTAAATCTACGGTTACATCTAGATAACTCAAATTGATGAGATATCGGTCTTAGTCTATTACTGCGCTCAAATTCAAGAGTCTATGTAACATATCAATGTACATTGAATTAAATAAAATGTCTGTGTTTTACAATGAATATAAAATACTTAATACGTGTTTGAAATGAATATAGTATGAAGAGGACGAAAAACTAGGTTACCTGAATGAAGTACATTGATTTAAAGTTCATGACAAGTTTAATAAGGATGCGGTTTCAAATGTTTCACTCATTCTTTGTTCATCTAGTTTTTCTCTCTTTCTTGAAGGTGTATATTGTCATAGCTATTGGAATATCATTCACTCTGTACTACTATCCGTTCTTTCACTCAAATTCAGTTTCATTACTTATCACAGTGGCGAACTTAAAATATTTCTTTCAAACCATTTAATTTCCCATTCAAGTCATTTTCTCATCTAATTCTCTCTCCAGTTTAGTGAAATTGATACTGAACTTGTCCATATTTCTGAGATGAGGAAGCATTTATTCTATTTACATTATTCGGACTATTGTCCTCATCATTATTGCCATTTGTACAATTTTTTGCCGTTTTACGCTCAGGCTTACTTCAGGTGCTTGGAATTTTGAACTGAAACTCTCATTAAAATCACTATGGCATATCATTCTCATTCCTTTCGCGAAGTCTCTTTTATTAGTCATGAGTAATCTCTCTCTAACAGGAGTCTTTATGTTACTTATTTGCAACTGTTGTAGCCTGGTATTAAACACACATATCTTTGGGTCAAGTCACTGGAACTAACCAACTTCTATATGCACTAGAGAAAACAAAAATTGTAATATGAACTATGGCAAAAAATGGTTACTGAAAATTATCCTTATAAGTCTAAGAAATTCAAGTGTCCTTGTCCGTAAGGAAACATGGCCTAGTGGATATAGCGACATATGTAAATAGTGTGATAAAGAAATGGAATAGCGACAGCTTTCCCCCAGCAACTGAGCAGAGTATTCAGGGATAGGAAAATGTCGTTACAAACATCGGAAATTCTCTGTCATATCTAAGTTACACGAAGCATCAGACATTCTAACAAAAAAATTGGATAGGTGTTTGAATTCCAGTTTAGATCATTACATTCCTTTGCACCAAAAAGTTGATTATCTGTAAGAAACAACTCTAATATATTTTCACCGATTTGAATTATTAGTTTAGACAACAATAATTACAATAATAATAATTCTTAAAGCAGTGCAACAGATAACAAAACTGTTTACTCTGAGATATAGTGTATACGTGCGCAAACGCACACACACACACACACACACACACACACACACACACACACATATATATATATATATATATATATATATATATATATCATGTCCTGTACGTAGCCTATCTAGTGAAAATAAGAGAAAAAAAGAGAAAAAAACGTTTTAACCTCTGCTGAGTTGCGGACATATTCAATCATGAAAAAGGTTTCAGTGACAAATGCAGATGCGGAAACCCCTTAGTCGATGTTATGTTTAACTTCTTTCTGACAAATCTTGCATGACTGTAACTACCATGACGCCCTGTACAGATGTTTGGTCCCCAAAACTGAAACTTCAAGATTGGATATGATGACTTAATGTAAAATCAATAAAAAAAGCGAACGAAATGGAACCTTAAAGAGTATAAACAAGTCATGGTATAAGTTTTCACTGCATTCGAAAATCCAAACATGCACATCACGGATGGGAGATACCAAATACGGAGATCTTTTGTAGCAACTAAAATAATATCCTATCTCGACCGAAATATGTTTGCTAATATCCAGAGTAATAACAAAAACATTATCTAAAATATAAACATAGGTAAAATAAAATTGAATGTAAAACAAATTACAGTAAAAGATACCTCTCCAAAAATGAGGCAAGAGTAGAAATCAAATATATGAGAGAGGATCAAATACAAACTAGGATAATAAACAAAGTAATAATGAACTCTGAAGAAATAAGACTGAAGACTGAAATTTTTAAAGATCATTTTATTTATTAGTAGTTGAACTTTGCAAATATATGAACATTTCGAGTATTTTATTGGGGTCATAAACAAACATCGGGCTTACGTTATACCTAGAAACTATGGAACATAAAAGAAAGCATTATTCAGTAATAACAGAATTCAAAATTTCAAAAGGAATCATCAAGTTGAAATTAAACCATTATAACCCAGTTGCAGGGGCAAAGAACTTAAAAGAAAATTAAAACAAATGCAATGTACAAAATACAGATACCATGGTAATAAAGTCTCTTCATACTCATTATTCTGTGCGTACTAAACAGATGCATACATACTCCTTACCCATTAGTGGTTAAGTAATACTGGGTTAAAAAAATATTAAACTGATGGAGAATGAACGAGAGAAAAACTGAAGTCCAGGGAATAGGGAATTATAATTGCAGTTAAATTGTAGCCATCAGGAAAGCAAGTATACGGAAGGGAGCTCCAAATGCGGAATGTGCAAAGAAAGAACCTAAGGAGTAGAAGTGAAGGCTGCATTTGAATGATTTAACTGTAAAAATGTGAGATCTTGTTGCCAGTCTGTTTGCTTAAGTAAATTCTTGTAGAGGGGGCACTAGTGATCTAAGGTCGTAGGAGCAGAAGGCATGAAAATATTTATAGAAAAGACAGAGGAAAGCCATATCCCATTGGTAAGAAAGTGACTGGAGTCGAGCTACCAGGTCGGGACCGATCATGTTACAGATGCTTTTTTAAGGCCTTTCGAAAAACCTGAGATGAATAGCAGGGGCACACGACCAGACTACAGCATGGATAGTTAAGTAATATATGTGCAAGATGGATTTAGGCTGAAAAAATTTTCCTGGCCTAACACAGTGACCAAACCTTCATAGCAATGGATTTAGCTATTGATTCAATGTAATGGCTCCACTTCAGATCGGAAGAGAGGGGGTAGCCGGGGTGGCTCAGTATATTGCTTTCAGAGACACTATCGCAGTCAATGCTTATGGATAAGAAATGCCTGCGGTAATTGACAGATACCTACTTCCTTTCAGAAGCATTGAAATTTACTAGCCATTCTTTAACTCTGTCTAGCACAGTGTGCAAGACCTTCTCTAGATCAACGGCGAGGTTGCGTTTGACTTCCTGGCTATATTTCTTAATGAGGCGTGGGTAAATGGTAGGTATATAAATAACTATATATACATACATATATAAATATGTACATACTTATACATATATATATATATAAATATATATACTAACATATGCATAGATTATGATAAAAATCTAACTAATTATATATATATATATATATATATATATATATAACTACATATATATTTATGTGTATATATGAAGTTATACATGTATATATATATATATATATATATATATATATATATGCACATTAATCTCTATGTAGCAGCACTTCAATAACATTAATTTTCATTATTAGTATACCCTTTAGAAATAATTTTGTGTATGTATGCTAGTATTTATATTGGGAATATGTATTTCGCACGACGAAGTTCTTAGAATGTTTGCTTTGCATTAATGTGTGCAAAATGTGTTTATCTCCATGATTAATGGTCATTATGGGGAGCTGAGCTTAGAAAAATACCTGAAAATCATACCACGAATTGTCGAAAGCGGTTTGCATGAAATTGAAATGAAGGATCATTAAAATACATTGTTGATTTTGCTAGTACGCGGTAAAATCTCATTGTGACGAAGGAAGAAGCAATATTTTTTTCACACTGCTGAACGTGCTAGATTATGCGATTTGTCTAAAAAATCTGAATAAATTTCCTGCATTTTACAGTATAAACCCAAGGTTGCACTGGAGATATTTTTAACAATCACTGTAACAGCAAACGTTCGTGCTCGCTAAACGAACAGTAAACAATTATATTTGTTTATTTTGGGCTGAATTAGCATCTATTCAAATTTGGTTGAAGACCAATAAATGTTGCTAGATACTGTGTTATTTTTATGTTGCGTCTTGTTCGTCCATATAAATGAAGCGGTGTATAAAAAAATAGCATGATACACAGACAGCGATAAGACTCCCAGAATGTGTCTTACAATCTAAAAGTATTTACTGGCTTTAAATAACACGTAAAATATTGGTAAGCCATAGAAATCAAAACTAAACAGCAAACTAACATTACCTTTATATAATGATATATAATTTTTGCAGCGTAACTAAGAGTTAAAAAAAAACATTTAAATATATTTTAAGGAATTTTTAGCGTGATCATTTCAATAAGATATATGAAAATATTACCTTATATATTAAATACATGTCAATAAACTACAGACAATTATGAAAAAGACCAACTGAATGATTGGAAAGATTTATAATTCGACAAAACCGAGGATAGCGAGTTAATAAAAATAATAGCTAGTATCCGACAAAATGATTGTGCGAGTATTAATTTTAAATATAATTGCTATGACTACCATTACTATAATAATGGTCATATACAAAAAAAAAAAAAAAAAGAAAGATATTTGCCAAAAATATAAGTTATTTGAAGAAGCAGCAGTGCTTTTAGCTTTATATAATGAAGCATTGAAAGGACAAGCGGCACATGGAAATTAGAGTAAGAAATTCTTTTGAAAAACATAAGAAAAAGCGTAATACATAAATACCACTCTGCTGGAATGTAAAGGAAAAGTGCATTTTCAAAAGATCAAGTTAGCATAACCTTTGGTAAATCATTTGAGAATAATGCGAAAATTTATTCGCTATATGTTAAAAAATTATATTCTCTGCACAGAAAGCTGGACTTTGTTAAAATTACATTTTCATGTTTTCGTTATTCTTAATGTTGAAAAAAAAAACAGAATAAAAGAATAGATGAACAAACGATATAAACAATATTAAACTACGAAAGTCATCATATTAATTCTGTCCCTGTAAAAATTATTAACAACTAATTTTTGGTGTGTCATTTTGATGATACGAACAACACAGTGAAATAAAATTTCTTATTTATATCTAAAGCTTGAGCATATAAGTTACAGAAACATATATTTAATAAATAAAATAAAATCTATACTTTGAAACACATAAACATATCTATTCTATTATTTACAGAAACATTAGTATAATAGTGTAGTAACTTTGATGTTTTGTACCATTCATCAATAACTAAATCATTGATACTGCAAGATTTTCTATTGTTTGGATTTAAATATCCCTTACAGTTCTTTTTTATCAATGCTAACCAGATATACTAGTAGCTGGAGTATTGTTTTTCTATTTTTTGTAAATCTCTCTTTCAATGGCGTTCATATTTTCTATGAGATAACACCGATCGACAATTTTCTTCGACCCAAAGTTGTTGGTCAATAGGCACACGTATATGAGTTGTTTATTTTCCGTTGAAAACGAAAATCAATTCCGTTTTTGCCCATCAGATCACCTTTTTTGATTAGAGATATTTTGCTTTTGTATAAATTACGTCACGAACACCCAATTAACAGTGATGTGTCGGAGCCAAGTAGAGGCAACTTTAAACATTTCAGATTAAAATAGCTTACAAAAAAGTATCTCAATAAATTAAAAATGCCTTTTCAACATTTTAATTTAGAAAACGTTTCAAGAAACAGAAAAGGTTTTCATCAGCAGAAAGTTAATCTCCAACCTGTTAAATTTTATCTTCATGAAGTAACAGGGTTTGATGCGAATGGGAGCACATAAAGGAATACCAAAAAGCGAACAAATTACTTTTCAGTTGTGCTAATATGTACCAGGAAGTCAAACTGCCCTGTATAATTTTTTGCTCAGACAAGATGTTGGTTGTGTTGAGTATCATTAAAAATGTTCCTAGTTATCTGGCATTAGGTGGTTATTTTAATCGCTAATATAAAATAACTCTTGCTAGTCTCAAATACATTCGCCAAGCACCATAACAATCTTTATTTTTCATCTTACACAGAGGCTGCATGACAGTAGCAGCCCTCCTTAAATTCAAGTAGTATGATAAAATCTTATGACGGTTTCAGTGCTTAAAGTGAAACCATTAATAAACACTAAAATTGCGGTTATTGAATGAATTCTGAATTAGAAAAGAAAAAGAAAAATTTGTTTAACTAGCTAAGATCATTGAAGACAGAAAAACAATTTCCATTGAGATATCTCTCATAAAATCTATACGTTTGAGATCAGTTATTTGAACTGAAATAGTTTAGGATTAATTATGACGTCTTTTTGATACTTTTTCTTCAATGATAAATCATTTTAAAGAGAAATATTATAATTATGTCACTTGCATATGTAAGCCGTGGCATATATCTATGAATTATTCATTTATGCCTATCTTAAGCAAAATAAAATTATCTGTTCTAAAGGAACGGGGTGTGATGTGGACTTGAAATTATGGTTCACGTGAAACTTGACCCAGAAAAATGTGCCCTATAATATTTGGGTCGAAAAATTGTCCAGTGGTGTAATTATCAAGTAAAGTCTTGGACTATCTCATGTGTTGCGCGAATTTACAATCTCTTTTCTGGCAATGGGGACAGAAATCAGATTTGTCTAGAATCGTTCTTTTACATAATTATTGTCTGCAATGTAATTATCTTTGGTTATGGCATCTATCTAATATAAAATGTTTTTCCTGAGAATTCTTGTAGCGTTTATCTTGAAAATACCCATTACTTCGAATGGGCCTATACGTCGTTGTCTTTTGCTAGTTATGACTAGTGAAAAAACTCATTTCACACATGTTCAATGTTTTGACTTGTTTAATATTTCCCTTTCAGATATTTTTCAACAGTTTCTAATAGAAACAGATTAATGTTTAATTTAAAATCAAAATTTTATTTTGAGTTTTTAATGTAAAATTTTGCATAGCGTTTTATTCCCACCCTCCTCCCTGTTGCTGTATGTTTCTCATTCTCTGGATTTTTACATATTTCTTTTAAACTGAAGATTGGTCGCTGAAGTTATCAAAAAAGATAAAGGTAGTGTCTTTGAAATATTAACAAAAATTCAAAGAAAACTTTAAGATTTTTCTGTTCACTGGTAACGAAATGCTAATCTGGCGAATCTGCATTATCTTTCTTTACATGACTTGTCATTTTAACTTATACTAAGTATGTAGTTAATATTTTTATTCTTTCATTCACCACCCAATTTTTACCCCTTCATTTATTTGCACGGCATGATAGTGGTGGAACTCTTAAAGAGTCAAATTAATGTCTCGATAAATCACGGTGGAGAAGGCAACTCAACTGTCTATCCAGCGCACAATCATGGCTTTTAAAAACAGCTATATGAAACCCAACGGCGTAAAGGGGGTTAATTTTAAAGTAATCGAGATGGGCAACTGGTGTCACCTGACAATCATACAGCGACTGTTAACACCAACGGCTTAAATGGGACACACTTTTACAACATTTGTCCCTTGCCTGTAAGGGGATGACATGTGCAACAGCTGTCTCTAGACTGTTATCCTGCGACCATGCAGACTAAAAGAAAAAATTACCTTAAGAACATGGAATGTCAGAACGCTGAGCAACTGTTGTCAAATAGAAAATGTCAAACAAGAAATGAGCAGTTTGACCATAAAAATTCTGGGTGTATGCGAAACTAGGTGGCCAATCAATGGAGACTTGAGCAGCGACAACCACCGGATCATATATGCTAGCGGTAAAAAAAAAAGGGAGAGAGACGTCAGCTTATTACTGGACAAAGAAATTAATAAATGCGTTCTTAAATACTGCTAGTTCTCTGAAAGAGTTCTCCTGGTCAACCTGAAAGGGATACGGTTCAACAAAGCAGTAAAAAACAAGAAATCTTTTACTCTACTCTTGAGAGTACTAAGTGTCAATGTAAAATCCAGGAAATAAGAATCATCATGGGCGATGTGAATGCCAAAGCAGGCAAGCAGAGGAAAGGGGAGAAAACTGGTGATTTTGGATTAGGAATCCGTAAGTCCCAGGCGAAAGGTAAGTCCATTGAAGTAAGGTGAATGACCTGGTTTTACTACCTGGTTTCAAGAACATCCGAGACGTTTATGGACATGGAAATGCTTAGGAGGGGACAGGAAAAACCAAATCAATTATGTAACCATAAAAAAAGATTCAGAAAAGCAGTGGTTCTATGCAAAACATATTCAAGTGCCGACTGTGAAAGTGATCACTTTCCAGTTATCTGCAAACTAAGGGTGAAACTTCGGTGACTAATGAATCATAGGGCAGTACCCAGACTGCAATACAACACGCCACTGAATGACCTTGATCTGCATAAAATGCACTGATACTGTGTGAAACAAATACAAAAATAGAAAAAAGAAATTCAAAATGAGACGCACTTAAAGAAGTGCTAGTGACATCCGCAAACAACATGCTTCCAGATGAAAATCAGACGCAGCAGACAAAAACGAGCTGATGATTAAAGAAACACTTGACATGAGGCAAAGAAGACAGAAAACTATGCCAAGACATGGAACGGAATACAAGAAACTACACAAGGAAATAAAGAACAAATGGAGACAGGCTAAGGTAGAATGGCTTAACAACAAATGAGCCGAAATAGAGAGATTCAGCAAGACTAATAAAAAAGAAACACATAAAGAAATAAGGGAACTGACATGACAAGGATCATTCTCATCAACAGGATGTATAATATCCAAAGATGGAATGATCATACTGGAGAAAGAGAAAATACTCCAACGAGAGGAAGAATATATCAAAGATTTCTTCCACGACAAAAAAAAGCAACCGATATTAGAAAAAGATGCTGACAGACCGGATATTTTAAAATCCGAAGTGAAAGCTGCAATGACCAATCTTAGAAGGATCAAAGCAGCTGGACTAGAGGTCATTGTAATAGAGATGTTGACAGCTTGAAAAGATTTTGGCATAAAGAAAACTACGGAAACAATAAATTTATTCTACAAGAGTGGGGTAATAGCAGATGACCTAAACAAATCAATTTTCATAGATCTGCATAGGAAGCCAGGTGCAATCGAATGCAAACTCCAAGTAAAATCAGTTTGATACAAAAACAAAACAAAACTCATTCTCCGAATCCTAATGAATAGAGCGAAGCAGAAACACATCAGAGATAGGTCAAGAATAGTGCTGTTTTGTTAAGGAAAATGGAACAAGGAATGCGATATTTATGTTTAGGATGCTATCAAAAAATGGCGATACAAAAGAAAACAGGAAGCTTAACTGCGTTTTGTAAACTATGCGAAGGCGTTCGAAAAAATACGCCACAAAGAATTGATAGAAATGCTCAGCAACCTCGACATATTTGGCAAAGTTATCAGAGTATTTAAAAACCTCTACTGGTAGCAAACCGCCTGCAAACAGGAAACATTACAGCTAATATACAAAGACAGAAAGAGGCGTTAGACGATAACGTGTCTTTTCACCAGATCTATTCAGCTTGTACGGCGAGACTATTCTGGAAAGGCTAGAAATTATGCCAGTATCTGTCGTTTGTGTTCACAATCTGAACAGCATATGATACCGTGCTGATAGCGGACAATAAAAGAATATTATATCCCTAAAAAGGTAGATGAAGAAATTCAAAAGAAAAGACTACAAATAAATTAAAAGAAAACCGAATATATAGTCATCAGAAAAAATAGGAGCCCAAAATGCCAATTGTAGTTTGGGGATACTAAATTCAAGCAGGTACAGAAATTTAAGTATGTGGGATGTGTTCTAACGGAAGACGGAAAGTGCGACAGTGATATCCGAAGGTGAATTGGAATAGCTAAGGACGCATCCCAGAAGTTGAGCAGAGTATCAAGAGACAGGTAAAATTTCTCTAAAAATAAAGAAGAGAGTATTGAATTGCAATGCGATGGCTGTTTTTCAATATGGCAGCGAATTCTGGACAATCTCATCCTAAGTTGAAGTAAAAACCTGAAGAAACTGGAATGTGGTTCTACAGAAGGATGTTGCGGATATCATGGATCGAGCATGTGAGCAATAATGATATTTTAGAAAGAATGGAAACGAAAAAAAAATTATATTCCGCATCGGGAAGAGACGGATGAAGTTCTTGGAACATGTTATGAGGAAGGTAGGCTTGGAAAATCTGATACTCACAAGTCAGACAGAGTGGAAAACAGACAGGGGAAAGAAGCATAAAATGTATTTGAAGGGCAGGAGCAGGTGAATGGCAGAGCAGGATTAGGTTAATGTAAGAGGAGAAAGTATGCTAAATGCCAGTAGGAATAGGGAGATGTTGAAAGCTATGATCGCCAACGTCCTGAAAAAAAAATGGCATATAGAAGAAGAAAAGGAAGGACAAGAAGAAAAGGAAGAAGAAAATGACGAACAAGAAGAAGAAAATGAAGAACAAGAAGTTTTCTTCGAAGTTACATTGATTTACTCTTTCATGAATGAGGATACGTACCAGCCGTGATCTGTAGTCGATTAGGTTCTACATTTTTACCTAAAAGACCTTCGTGATAAATCTATTTCTGTGTATTCATAAACCATGTTACACTTTTATCTTTGTTATGTTTACTTAGGTGTTTTTTTATTACTTTTGTTTACTTAACTATCTTAATATTTAGAAACTTTCCTCTCTCTTTACGTTTAAAAAATATGTCCTTCCTTGCATTTCGCTCTAATGGTCTTGCGTATTAGACTGTTATTATTACACTAATTATTAAATATAATAAAACAGAGTACGTATTTCTCACCACATAATGTATGGAACAAAGAAAAAATAGTACTAGACAAAAATAGTACTAGACAGCTCTTTAATATCTACTCCTGTACATATATGAGAAAGATGCTATAAGCTGTTTCTTACAATTGACCAAAATCGATCGCAAAAAGCAAATTTTTCCATTAATTATTGCCAATAACTCTGTGTCAATTGATAATTTCTTTCGCATACCAAGGTATTAGATATTACTCTACCAGTGGTTTGATGTCGGTTGTGTTTCAGTGAATGTACACATGGTCACAAAAGACCACCCAAAATTATGATTCTCGTTGATTTTTGACGAGCCCTGTACATTGATACGAAAAATATTTTGTGTACATCAAAGTTTTGGACCATGATCTATAAATTACTTGACTTTAGTTGAATTTGCATAAGGCGTCTCGGAGGAGAATAGCGTTTCGGTGATACCTGCCGTACCCTGTAAATCGATTCTAAAAGTTCTTGCGTACATAAAATTTTTATGATAAAAAAAAAACCTAATTTTGGTTGAAATCGGACCAAGAGTTTTAAAGGAATAGTGTTTGTTAGAATGGAAACATAAACGCACACACACACACACACACACACACACACACACACACACACACATATATATATATATATATATATATCAAGAGAGCGAGAGATGTACTGAAGCCGTAACAGTGAATAGTGTGATTTTGAGACAACTTAGACTGACGAAGGACATTTTGGAATTCTGAGTCGTCTTTCTCCGAGACTGACTACCCCGAAAACGCTGTGCTGTTTTAAACCATAAATAGAGGAATATATATTTCTGCCATTTGCACTTATCTTCTTGAGTGTTTAATGAAACAGAAAATAACACGAGACACCACTTCAATATCATTGATTGATATGGAAATGGCATCTCGTGCTCAAATTCATTATGTTACCAGGGCATCTGTGAAAAAAATTATCTCATCAATAATAATAAAATAAAATTTTTCAAAGTGTTCACTTCATTATAAGGAAAACTATTTGAATAACACATACGATATTTAAGGATAAACAAATACGTATGTTACTGATTATTAAATGAAATTTAAATGAAATTTTTACAAAATCTGTAGAAAACCTTGTAACTTTTATAATGTTCTAGCCACAGATAGCATACAATAAAAATTTTAATTGGTATATCACCTGTTGTTGATGTTTCTAGCCTAGAAATATATACTCGTGATAACAAGTTTATTATAATACAAACTTTTTTCAATACTCTCGTTTTGTCAGATATTTGAAAAATAGAAAATTATTAACACAATCTCGATATCCAATCTGTCTCGTTTTAAACTAATCTAATACAGAACATCTTAACAAGTTCACAAAAAAGATTGCAAAGGACGTCTCGTACACTATTTGGAGTGTAGAGAATTACATCATTTTACCTCATAATATAGACTCTATAGAGATCCCCGTCACAGTTAAAGTGTAGTTAAACTGCTCATGTCTCATGGAAATATCTCCCCCGAGCAACAGCACTCATTTCTTAAGATGTTAGCGATAATACCAATATCCTGAGAAGCCCCCAAATCGTTGGAGCTCTAGCAATGTCCGCAAGGTATCTTACTTTAAAACAGCACGTGATATAATCCGTTCACGTGGACGCACTAATAAATTTTAACGTAGTAAACAATGCTAAATAACTACTGCTACATATCAAATAGTCGTAGGTATATCATAAAGATATAGGCACAAAAATTGCAAATAATGGAACACGATACTCAAAAGAGATGGAAGAGAGTAAGATAAACATTAAAACATATTAAAGGCAAGATAGGTAAAAAGACGCAGTGCGATATCGATCAGAAGAGCTCATGTGTATTGGAGGTACAACGTTGTGGAAGATGAAGATAAAAGGAAAACTGGTAAGGGTCATAAGAGATATGATATTTGTAGAGCAATGATGGCCCATGTCAAAAAGAGATGTAGAGTATACAAGAAGAAAATACATTTAATCATGGATAAATTCAGAAAAACAAAACTATTTATAAATTGCTGTTGAATGTCCGCATATTTAATATTATTCTTTCATACCAATAAAGTGTAATGAATCATTCATTCGCGCAAGTTTAATTTTATTTTTTGTTCCATATTAGACACATTATGGGCATTTCTTTTTGAGAGAGGAGGTAAAGTGATTCATTGATACTTGCAAGGTATAAACGTTTATATAACTAATGCTGTTCTTTTTATCATGGACTATGTTGTAAATGGACCAAATAAATTGCCCTTAACATGAACGCATAATGATAGCAAGAATACTTAAAGAATTTAGGCGAACAAGCATCTCCTTTACTTTTGCCACTATTAAGGTGAACGTCAATAATTTGATCTTTATAATATGACATCGAAATTATGATACTGGAAAAGTTGCTCAAAATTATCTCTTGAATGTGTTCCGCGTTTTGATTCTGATCAAATATTCTATCACGGTTCGATGCGACATGAATCAAGTGAAGATAATTCAATGATGGAGAGGTTTCTCTGATGACGCTATATCAACAAGAGACTGTCAGTTTGTGTCTAAAAAGCGAATACGTTTAATCTTCGAAAAGTTAATATTTCTATTTATTTGAAGACAAGTATAATACAGTTTACTAGTGAGAGCTTCAGCATGTCGTTGAAATATCGTTTTAGATGTTTTTTCAAAATATTTCGCATCATAACCTGGATAAAATTCTAACAATTAATTCTGAATACTTTTGAAGTTATTTATTGTCTACATACCTAGAAACAATCAATACCTTTAAAAGAATATTCTTAATATTATAATATAATTAATTTTAGAAATCTGAGTTGTAAACAAATAACATTCGGTTGTTCTGGACAGTGCACATTTGTTTATGGCTATCGGTAAAATTATCTGGAAACAGTTACTTGTCAGAACATGAAATTCATAAAATTTTAAGAAACAAATATAATATAATTGCCATATAAAGTGATTGAATGTAGGTGATAGTGGAATTACTGAAAAGATTTTGAAGTTCGACTGACACTATTTGATCACCTATTGTTTGGATGTATCTGCAATCGAATATGATGAGAAATGTCTTGACATTTATCTATCTATCTATCTATCTATCTATCTATCTATCTATCTATATATATATATATATATATATATATATATATATATATTCTAAACATATACTGTTAAATATAAGAGACAATGAATGTCTATTATGCTTAATCATGAGCCGCTCTAAACAACGTATTTTGGCTTTAATTTCAGTTGAACATAAATAAAAAAATTCACCAATATTTGGAAAATATATATTAAGTTGGTTCTAAGTTTTCGGTTCACATGAGCCATTATCAGAGAAGTTATAGAGCCGTTTATCTCACGCATACAAAACTACGCATATATATATTCATACTTACACACATTCCCACATCCATGCGTATATCTATCCACAGATGTGACCGCATCTACATATGTATGTGTGTCTGTGTATGTGTGTGTGTACATACAAATGTATTATTCATACATACATTCATATATTCATATCCACATATAGTTAATTTGTTCACACACTATTACATCTATGAGGAGCGGATTCATGCATAAACACACACACACACACACACACACATATATATATATATTATTTTTTTAATTCATTTCACCCCGAGCAAGGCGGAAAAACCACTGATGTGCAGTGGGTTACATAAATGTAAAAAGATTAATTAGAAAAGAGGGAGGAGTACAAACTAGTTAGAAAGGAACAATAGAAAGCTGAGAAAGCAGGTGCGATGACAGATACATAGGTGGAGAGAAAGGGAAGGTTATACAGGGGAGGGGAGAGAGCTAGAGGCCAGTGGTTAGTAGATGAGTATTGACTTTGCATTTAAATTTCTGGAGGTTGTAGCCGTCAGGAAAGTAAGAATACGGGAGTGAGTTCCACAGGCGGGAAGTTCGAGAGAGGAAGCTGCAGGAGTAGTATTGTCGTCTGCGTTTGGCTAACCTGACTGTGAATGGGTGGGACCCAGTTGCCATTCTGGTTGTACGAGTAAACACCTGTTGAGGAGGCATCAGTGACTTAAGCTCATCCGATCAGAAGCCATGAAAATATTTATAGAACAGACAAAGGGGGGCCACATTTCGACGATGGGGAAGTGGCTGCAGTCGAGTCGCCAGATCAGTACCTATCACATTACAGACTCTCCTTTGGAGCTTGTCAAGAACACTGAGGAGAACGGCAGGGGCACCTGACCATAAATGGCAGCACTACTCCATGCACGGACGGATGGTTGACTTGTATATATGCAGGATGGATTCAGGTGGAAAAAACATCCTGGATCGACATAGTGACCCAATCTTCTTAGCAGTAGATTTTGCTATGGATTCAATATAGTGGTTCCATTTGATGTCTGAGGAAAGGGTAAGTCCGAGGAGGCGTAGTGTATTACTCTCAGGGAGAATCACTTGGTCCATGCTTATGGGAGGCAGAAGAGGTTGCCTGTAATGGTTGACAGACAACAGCTTGGTCTTAGATGAATTATATATATATATATATATATATATATATATATATATATATATATATATATATATCCTGGCCTTTGAAAGGATAGGAACACACTCGAACAGACACATGCTTCTCTGTCATTCTGAAGATGAGATTTTGATCTCGAAATATTAATGTATAATAAATAGATAATACCCCAAAACTTCTTTACCTTCCTTTATTTTACTCAACGCATTGTGGAAGCCTTCAAGACATAACCATATACCGATTATAGAAAATGCTTTAAGCAAATTACAAAATTTCATTTCATATATATATATATATATATATATATATATATACTGATTGTCGCTTTTTGTCTTAGTGGAGGTGCTTCCGTAATACTATGACAGCGATGCCGTAGGGCTGTTCTAAACTCCTGATAACACCACACTGGGAAGGTCAAATACGTAGATCCAAACAATGGAACAGGTAGATGATTATCTTTAACAAATCTGCCTGGATAAACCAGCCAATAAAACGGACTACGCATGGTAAACAGGCTACAGATGACACCATTCGAAATTAATTTAGAATTAGTTTCATGAATAGATTCTGCACGTTTCATTCTGTATGTGTCTTTGAGGAACGTTATGAAATCAAGCGTGTGATAAATATATTAAAGTTAATCTTAACTTCCCTAGTGTCACAACTTGTTTTCTACAAATTAGAAAAATCATTTGACAGCTCTGTAAGAGCTTTTATTTGGGACGTTCTTTATTATTTAGAATGCATTGACTATATTTTTCTGGATCAAGCAATTCATGATAATATGAATAGATGTGTATCTATCAACAAATACTTCATAGTTTCCAGGCACGTGCAGACAAAAGCAAGGTCATTAATAAATGTAATATGAATGAAGACTATTCAACCTTAGTAGACTTCGATCTAAATGTCTAACACAAAACAAATCTCATAATCTGTATGTTAATTATCATGCTGCCTCTTGTGATTAAAAAATAACTCTAAAAGTCAAATAATAAGTTTCATGTGAACTACTAATTTTTGTATAAAACTAAATATGAAAAAGTTCTTGTACAGCTAGCTCCAAATACCATCTTTGCAGACTTTGATACACCTCAGAAACAAGTAGAACATTTTCCAGCCATTTATCAAACAAGTCCACCTTACGAGACGTTGAGGAACACAGAATTGAAGCTGCATGCGGAACATTTCTAAAACTACCCAAACGAGGGTTCGACAACAAATAACTGGACATAAGAATAAAAGACTATGATCTACAATATTGTCATAGTAAATTTTACTGTATGGTAGAGAAACCTTGGCTTTATATTGTTGCGGTATGTCAGAATTAGAGCACTTTTAGCAGCAAATTTCATCTTAAACAATAAATGGAATGACAATATGAGCAACACCAAGATTCTGAAATTAGCCAAGTGTCAAAAACCTGAATTCGAATATCATTTAAAAACGCCATAGATGGTCAGGACATGTAACAAGAATGGAATTATCATGGTTTACACGTCAAGTCTTATTCACGAGATCACATTCAGGGGAAATACCACAGTGTAGCACTTTTTAAAAAAAGTGCGAACTTAGGACCACACTGAGAGGTACTGTATTTGAGCCAACATATTTTAAAACACAAGTACAAGACTTGCATTAACTGGAGTTATTCCGTCACACTCTAAAAACCTCGAAACCGTAATAGTAAAAGAAGAAAGCAAAAGAGAAGAGAGAAAGGCTCGACAAAAGCGAATGCGTCTTTCATCAACATTACTATGCAGTAAATGTATTCGGTTTTTCGATGTCTGCATTGTCATAATTGTCATAATCATGGAGGAAAAGATCTGAAAAGATGAAACAAATTATTAATTACGAAATAAATCTGGCCATAATGTATATTTGTTATATTATTATAATGACATAAATAACATGTTTTTTCTAAGATGTAAGATTTTAATGTTAATTTACTCAAATCAATTTTATAAATTGACTTAAAAATAAAAAAAAACGGGCATATTTAAAAAGAAATGATGTGCAATTTTGAATTAATAGCAAAATCCATGTAATTTAAGTTGTTTTTATTCCGAAAGCTTCATTCTGTAATTGAAATGTACAAAGTACAACATTTGACGGTATTTATGAAAACAAAGTGACATAATTTCACATTAAAATATTGAAACGTCCTCAACAAATTGTTAAGTCACTTAACATCATTTTTCACCTGAATACAAACAACTGCTTTTATCTAATACGAACTCTCTTCATTCTCTGGCACTCTCTATTTGATTCTATTTGTCTCTTTCTCCCTGTTGTACATTTTATGTCTATCTCTATTACAGTTTCTCTCTTTTTATTTGTGATACCCCACACCACACGTAGGTACAAGGGTATTAATATAACGATAAAAATTTTAAATGGAAAACGTTTTTTACCGAGAAAAAACATTATATGGCTAACAAAATCTCCGAGGAAAAATGAAAAATATTGGTTAAAATGCTCAAAGGTACAGCCCTTCATCAAAGCTTTCCTATTATTTAATTAAACGAGATTTATTAGGATAAAAATATCAAAGATTGAATAGGAGAAAAGACAATTTAACTCGAATATATCAAATAGAAATATATCCAATTCCGAAACACGTAATCATTTTCAGCAGTAAACGAGACAGCTGGATAAAAGATGCGTTTATCCAATTTCAGCGAAGGAGACAGGTGCAAAAGTTTCCAAAGCCAATCATAAATGCTATGATATTAATCTTCTCCCCGCGTGTAAGGTGTGGTGAATGGTTGGTTTGGTATGTTCTTAACATTGCCAGGAGTATTATTTATAAATGCTATCTGTAAAAATGATAAGGGAAGAAAGAATTCTCAAGTATAGATGTAATATTTATCAGTCTTTCTCTGGTTATTTATTATATATATTAAAAAGGGAAAAACAAATTGTCGCCATTGTATATTTTTAAATTTGCGCACGCGCATTGTTTGGTTTTGATTTTATCAGTAGAACAGTACAATAGGTCAGTTGGGCACTCTCCGTGGGACAACGAGTACCATGATGCAATTCACTCCGCCAAAAATACGGCATGCTCCACTGCTTAGCATTCGCACCGGAACCTCCATTATGGACATTCAGGGTGTATCAGTATCAATGTGGGAACAGTGCATCGAAATCAGAAAGAATTTGATTAGTCTAATGACGATTATGAAGGAGTCTGAATTGATCACTCATGATGGCGATGTTATGCCTTCATATTTCTTCTCACAGGGCCTAAGTCTCTACATCGTTTTTTTTTAAAGAGGTGTTGCTGCCCTAGATCAAGTGTTTGGCTGCTGGATGATCATATGTTTGGCAACAAGACTTTGCAACATGCCACATGAGCAGGAAAATCCAGTCATGACCGTCAGACGATGTGTGCGAGCGCAACAGACTTAAATCCGGCCACGTATCTTCTAAGATTTCAACTGCTATGATTTATATGTATGCTGCACAGCTGCGCGAGAGACCAACAAAACTCTCTATATCACTAAAGAATAACTTAAAGCAAAGATTATGGTCTCATTCACTAATTTCAACAAATAAATCCGGTGGATTAGAAGCAAGAAATCCGCAGTTTTCTGAAGGCCGTTATTAAAACCAATAGCAATGTTATGGAATATATCTGCTATTTAGTAATTTTTTTATAAGCGTTTCACCCCGAGCAAGTCATGTCACCGCTACTACTGCGCAGGGGGCTACATAGAGTGGAGAAAGGATGATTAAATATAGGAAATATCAGAGGGTGGGTGATAGGCGGGTAAGGATACCGAGAATGAGTGTTCGGTAGATGAGAGTGTTCTGAGAATAATTGGGAGTTAGTGTGATAGGAGGTGCCTATTGAACCTACATTTAAACACCTGGAGATTGTAGCTGTCGGGAAAGCAGACTTGTGGAAGGGAGTTCCCCAGGCGGGAAGCGCAAGAAAAGAAGCTATTGGAATAAAATTTAGGGTTACATCTTATTTGTTTAACAGTAAAAGGGTAGGACCTAGTTGCTAATCTAGTATCTCGTGTAAATTCCTGATTAGGCGGCATCAGTGCTCTAAGTTCATCGGAGCAGAAGCCATGAAAGTACTTGTTGAAGAGGCACAGGGAAGCCACATCACGCCGGTGAGAGAGTGGTTGCAGCCGGTCTGCCAAGTCAGTATCAACCACGTTACAGATCCTCCTTTGTATTTTGTCAAGAAGTCCAAGGAGAGCAGCAGGGGCACCCAACCAGATATGTCAGCAATATGCAATACACAGGCGGATGGTAGATTTCTATATGATATTCAATACACGGTCGGATGGTAGATTTGTATATTTTGTGTGTAACTTTGAAGAATATTTCTGTTAAAATGAGATGTAATTGTTACTTGCATTTTTTTCGTAATATAATAATTATTCATCCATTGAATCCTGTATGTGTGTGGGGAATATGCCGTATTTGAAGGATGAAAATGTGTATTTGTCTTTCCGAAATGGTAAAAGTATCAGCATACATTTTGTATGTGAAGCTGCGGCTTTCTGTAGGCAGATATTGTCCCCGACGCTCATCTAAATAACATATGATCTTACATCACATAGACATTACTGCTTGGACAAATTCTATAATATTAACAAATCGCTTAATAAACCTCAGGCCTAACTAATATAACAACTTTTAGGAAAAATAACTGAAGAAATGAGTTCTAGACTGCTACGTGATGTCAGTTCTTCAATACGGCTGTGAATGCTGGACAATATCATCGAAAATGAGGACAAAACTGGAAGCGGCCGAAATGTGGTTCTACAGAAGGATGCTACGGATATCGTGGACTGAGGATACAAGCAACGACGAAGTGTTAGAAAGAATGGCAACAAAAAGGAAATTGATTCTGAGCACCAGGAAGAGACAACTGAAGTTCCTGGGACATGCAGTGAGGAAGGAGAGCCTGGAGAACCTGATACTGACTGGACAGATAGAAGGAAGGAGAGACAGAGGAAGGCAGCGGATAACATATATGCAGGGACTGATCAGGTGGATGACGGAACGGGGGTTGCCAGGAGCAACAGGAGCAAATATACTAAGAGCCACAAGGGATAGGAAGACGTGGAGAGCCATGATCGCCTACGTCCTGAAGGGACAGGGCACATAGAAGAAGAAGAAGAACTTCATTCATCAACAGGGTTTCTTTTTAGAGTGATAAACTGATTCCAACGCTTTTGTAAAAATTCGGTGCCTTTTTTTTTGTAGTACGATTTGTCTTTGGCTTCAAAATATACCTCGATTTCTGATATAACTTCTTCATTCGAGTCAAATCTCTTCCCCTGGAGCATGCTTTTGAGGTCTGCAAATAGCCAGTATTCGCTGGAAGGCAGATCTGGAGAACAGAGTGGATGTGTAAGCAATTCTAAGTGCAGTTCATGTAGTTTTGAAATCGTTTCGATCGACTTGTGACACTGTGAGTTGTCTTAGGTAAAGATGACATTTTCTCCTTCATTTGTTGCAATTTCTTCAATAAAGGAACAGGTTTAAGTTTACCAGAAGATGGAGATTGACGCTGCATTTATATTTTGATGTTTTTAAGTGGCTCGAAAGCAATAAACTAGAAATGATATCCACCGGTTTGACATGCGATAATAATGTGTTAGATTAGAAGTGGTGAATATATATAATTGAACAGTAAAACAGTGAGACCTTGGTGACAATCTAATAAAACGCTGAAATAATTTCGTCGAGTGACTATATAAACGAGCTTATTATCTTTTTAACAAGATAGAGAGAAGCCACGTCAAGTCAGTGAGAAATTGACTGAAAACCAGATGTTTGTTTAGAATCGATTACAGACCCTTCGCTAAAATTTGTCACAAACCTCGAGATCTACATCGTGTGCACCAGACTAAACGGACTACTGGGACAGGTATGCAAGCTGGATTCTCACGAGAAAAATACTTCGGAACAACACAATGAAATCATCAGTCTTAGCAATTTACTCGATATAGTTGAAATCTAAAATCAGGTAGAAAGTGACTGAGGTCGAGATGCCAGGTCAGGATAGATAATGTTACAGATATTTCTGTTAATTTATTGCAACGTTTCCAAATATACAGTATAAGCACCGGGTTTTGCTGCAATATTTAATTATTATTATTATTATAGAGATCATTAAAAATATTTTCAAAAGAGTGAATAATTGGTTTATGTTGAAATGTGCAGATACACTGCTGTTGATAAAATGCAATGTTTTCTGCTATAGTTGTGAATGTTTCTGACTGAATATTCTAAATATTATATACTTAAATATTATGTACTTAAATATTATATACTTAAATATTATATACTTAAATATTATAAAATATAATATACTTAAATATATATATATAATATATATAATAATATATATAATATATATAATATATATATATATATATATATATATATATATATATACTTATAATATACTTAAATATTATATACTTAAATATTATATACTTAATATTATATACTTAAATAGACAAAAATATGAGTTCTTTCTGCGAAATTAAGTATAATTTGTCTGTTATTCGCTCACATTCAATGCCACTTCATTCTTGATGTCATATTTCTCTTTCTTTCTATCTCTCTCTCTCTCTGTCTCTCACTCTCTCTCTGTCTCTCTCTCTCTCTCTCTCTCTATATATATATATATATATATATATATATATATATAATCCTGATTCACTGTATCACAACTCATCAGTGTGGCAACATAAATCCTTTGCTTAAAGCCTGGATTGAAAGCCGATCGCTTTGTCCTCATCGGAGATCGTAAATCCTAAGCGATCGACGTATGAAAGAGAAAGGCAGACTTTATAGCATGTTATTTACAGACTGTAAGCAACCGCCAGCAACCGAGAGCGTTCAATTCGGGAACCGAGCCGAGAGGCGTTCAATCGGTAGCCCGCGAATATATATATATATATGTGTGTGTGTGTGTGTGTGCGTGTGTGTATGTGTGTGTGAAAATATATTTTGCACTCTAGAAATGGAAGGCAATCTAACGTAGTGTTCAGCGGCATGTGCTAAATTTTTATTTTTTCCTTTCTTACTCAGACTATCGTGAGGGTTATATTGTCATTTTGCCATCAAATATATGAAATCATAAAATACGACGTTTATATATTAGATAAAGCAGTCAAAATTGTTCTTGCAATCAGCAATATTTGAATTCACATTCAATATGAATATAAAAGACTAGCTGACCTTCTTCGAGATAAAATAAATAGGTGGGAATTATAACTAATATAAGGGGGTAGAGGTCGTTTACTACTTACTTCCAGGATAAAGAGAGTTATTGTAAGTCTGAAGCCCCAAGTTAAAGGGTGCTGTTGACGAGCATCTCAAGCTCGTTGTCTAAGACAAAGTTATCAAGGGATTATGAAACGCAATGGCAGCTCAGGCCCGAGATGTTCCTTGACAACAGACTGCGCACTTGGAAATACTTGTTGAGGAAGAACTAATATAGTTAAACATTCTTTGCTTTTTTGTACGAGAAAACTATTTTCCCTAACCAGTCACAAATAAGGTAGGTGTCATTGGGCGGACTCCACGATGTTACTCGCTGTGGTACATTTACAAAATCTCACCATCTAGAGAAATACAGATAGTTACATAACTTCTTACTTCTACCAGCAACAGTTCTGCTACGATGACAGTTTACATCGAGGTGGATCTTTGCTGAGTTGTAGAGCAAGGTAAGCTTTATGTATTTCAAGAGAACTCTATTCATTCTAACACGAACCACGTATCCAAGGTGTATTTGTTCGTGACTTTTCAATAGTATACTGTCCATAACTTGACTATCTACCTGCCCAGTTTTGAATCAACTAGAATCTGGTGATTCTGAAACTGTGAGTCAAACCAGTGATCCAACGGTCACAAAGTTAACGCAATACCGTAATTGGGTTCGTGATGGCCTGCATGTGACAGAAGGATCTGATCTAGATAAGCAGGCGTTTTTAGGCAGTATATGTACAGAAACTTAATAGGAGTGATGGGTTTTTTTATATAACATTTAATTTCCTCTTTTAAAAATATTCAGATTTTCCTTTTGAATATATTGGCAGTTTTTACAATTATTTCTCAGATAAATCATTTTATACACATCTCTCTTGATCTCTCTCTCTCTCATTCTCTCTCTCTATCTTTCTCTGTCTCTCTGTCTCTCTCTCTCTCTCTATATATATATATATATATGTATATATATATATATAAATGAATAAGGATCGAAAAAATATGTTCTAACGTGTCATATATATATATATATATATATATATATATATATTCCATTTGTAAACGAGTTATTACGCAACCTAGGTTTCTACCATGAGTGGTGTCTTAAATTGCCTGTAGACACCGCTCATGTTAAAAATCTAGGTCGCATAATAAATTGTTTAAAATGGAAAAAAAGAATTAAAAAAGTTCTACAATATAATCACATTGAACATATTTTAATACAAATGTGCACTGGTCTAACGCTTTTATGGCCAAAGCCTAAATATTAATCGATCAATCAATCAATCAATCAACATATATATATATATCTATATATATATATATATATATATATATATATATATACTTTGTTCAAAATGGGGAAGTCAAGATAAACGTTTTAAAATCTGGCTTGAAATTTGAATGTTAGCAGTGATGGCGTTACACTAAATCCATAATATAAATACAGGTTGTGAAAATAATAGATACTGAATTTAAACCACTTCATTGTATTGATTAGGTATGAGAATTCTAGTATAGAAGATAAGCAATTCTGTCAGAGGTAGATTTACTCTACACCTGTAATTGCTACAAAAGAAAAACGTTGAGATGATATCAGGATCCATGTTCTTAAATAACACAATCAGATCGACGCTGTAATATGGATATCGTACATAAGGCAAAACCCGTCCCAAAATGACTAGTTTCAACTCTATACAACCGACTTACTTGATGAATGATTAGAAATAGTTTTGCGAAAGTGAAGTTTTATTTTTTACAAAGAGAGATAGGGCAGGAACAGTGCGGGTTCGTCAAGGACACTGGAACAAAGAACGCCATATTCATGATTAGGATGCTCTCTGAAAGGGCATTACAAATGAAGAAAGACTTGTACATATGCTTCATTGATTACGCGAAAGCATTCGACAAAATACGACACAAAGAATTGATGGAAATGCTAGGCAACCTCGACATTTTCGGCAAAGACATAAGAATAATCAAGAATCTCTACTGGCAGCAAACGGCCTGCATACGGACAGGTAACGACCTCAGTAGATACACAAAGATAGAAAAAGGCGTAAGACAAGGATGTGTCTTTTCACCGGATTTGTTCAACCTATACAGCGAGAATATTTTGAGGACCATAGATGACACACCAGGATTTGTTATTGGAGGCCACAACCTGAACAACATAAGATATGCAGACGATACAGTACTGATTGCGGACACGGAAAGGAAACTGCAAGATCTCACACAGAAAGTAGCAGTGGAGAGTGACAAGAAAGGACGACAAATAAACTTTAAGAAAACTGAGTGCATGGTCATCAGCAAAAGATACAACCCAAAATGCCAAATACAGGTAGGGGATAACAGAATCAAACAAGTACAAGAATTTAAGTACCTAGGAAGTGTTCTAACAGGAGATGGAAAGTGCGACACGGAGATCCGAAGGCGAATTGGCATGGCAAAGGACGCGTTCCAGAAGATGAGTAAAATACTAACACACAGGAAAATCTCAATAGAAACGAAGAAAAGAGTGCTAGACTGCTACGTGATGTCAGTTCTTCAATACGGCTGTGAATGCTGGACAATATCATCGAAAATGAGGACAAAACTGGAAGCGGCCGAAATGTGGTTCTACAGAAGGATGCTACGGATATCGTGGACTGAGCATACAAGCAGCGACGAGGTGTTAGAAAGAATGGCAACAAAAAGGAAATTGATGCTGAGCATCAGGAAGAGACAACTGAAGTTCCTGGGACATGCAATGAGGAAGGAGAGCCTGGAGAACCTGATACTGACTGGAAAGATAGAAGGAAGGAGAGACAGAGGAAGGCAGCGGATAACATATTTGCAGGGTCTGATCAGGTGGATGACGGAACGGGGGTTGCCAGGAGCAACAGGAACAAACATACTAAGAGCCACAAGGGATAGGGAGACGTGGAGATCCATGATCGCCTAAGTCGTGAAGAGACAGGGCACATAGAAGAAGAAGAACTTTTTTCAACATTGTTAACAGGTCGTAAACAAAGAAGTGAATGAAATGATAGAAATCATATGATTCGAAGTCTATAAATAGCAACCTCATCTAAAATGGATGTAACCTGTAAATTGAAAAGACAGAAATGATATAATAATGATGTTGACATTCCGCACTACTTTAAATAAAGAGGTACGAATGAAACTCACGCACTCAGTACTGGAAAGAGGGATTTAAGATACAGAAATATATTTTCTTGAAAAATTAATCGAATTAAAAATTCCACAAATTTCAACTAAAATCTGCTCGATTAATGATTGCCAGATTTAATATTGTATGGAAGGTACTATTATCATTACATATTGTTGTAACCTAAAAGCTTACTGCGTGAATATAAACAAAAATAGAGGTTGTAAATAAAAAGTAATATTTAGTAGAATCGTTTCCAATGCTGTAACCTATTATGTATACGATTCGGCAGTTCTTTTTGACACATAAATAGTTAGCAACAGTTTGTGATTTGTTAGTAACGTAAAGCTTCTTCTATGAACTAATCTAGAAATTTTTGTGAGTGGAAAAACAATCCCTAAAACGTTTTTTTCTATGAGGTAAAGTTTGAAGATGCGTCTTGGATTTGTATGCAATAATTTTCGTTGAGCCGACTTCGAATTTATGCAGTTTTCTACACGGTACGAACTAGCGTCACTTGCTACGATTTTGTTTTTTTGTGGGGTGTCGTAATATGACAAAAGCTAGTCTGCCGTTATCTTTTCTTTAATTTTTTCAAATGATTCCTGACTCTCCGTGTCCAGACCAATTTAGATCTTTTGTCAATAGTTGATCTAACGGGGGTTGCAAATAATGCATGCGTGACACAAAAAACATTGTAATAGCTCACTAATCCCAGAAAGCATTGTTGGACACACTTTTCCAGGAATAGGCATGATTTTATGACACTGGCTCGTAGTAGGTCTAGTATTCTGCAATTCACCTCAATTATTTGTCCCAAATATTGGATGTTGTTCATAATAATGTCATACTTTTTGTCCCTCAGCTTCAATCTATATTCCTGAACTATTTTGAAAAACAGTTTTATAATGTTCTCCTGGGTTTTCGCTATTCAGCAACATATGGTCAAGATATGTGACTGCAAAATCAAGTTCATTCAGTATCGTGTCCTTGGCTTGCTGAAAAATAGCCGTACAAAAACATTTATGCCGAACAGCAAACGATTGAATGTATACAATCCTCTATGTGTATTATGGTGAGTGAAATTGAGCAAAAGCCTCTTCTTGCCTAGGAAGCTGCTTATAATAGCTTCTGAGGACATCGTTCAAACCCATTGAAAAATCCGGGTTAACATGTGTCTCTTTTGATATTTTTATGCATAAAGTAGATGAAGCCTAGTCACTATAGTCAACATTGAAAAAAAAAAACTTTTAAAAAACTTTTCAAAGAGTACATTATTTTTCCTTTAGAAAATCGGTTTTATATTTTCTTTTATCTCGAATTTTGCTTTCAGTTTATCAAACCTTCCAAGACCACCAGAATATATATCTGGAAATTAAGTTTTCATTAATTTTTTTAAATTTCTGTTTCGTTGTTAGAAATATTAACTTTCTCGCAAAACGAACTGATTAAACTGTTCTTAATTTTGACTGCTCCATCTAATCCGTTCCAAAACTGTTATTTAAATTTTTCATGACTGTTACAACTTCAAAATTTTATTTATTTATTTTTTTAGTTACACTTGTAATAAATTCTCCTTCAAATTTTATATTCTATCCAGCTACATTATAAGCGATTTTCTTGGTAACCATTAATGTTAGTTTTCTAGTTCTCCTCCGTGTATACGCTATTTAACTGTGAGGTGATATTTTTTCAGAATTTTTACCTGTATAAATTGTCTAATATACTGACCAGAAGATTCATTTGCTTTAGTAACATTAACGCGAATATTTACTCGTTTTTTTTTAAATTTTTATCTTACACGAATTTTTTCTTTTATAACAAAAAAAACTTGCTTATTTTTGAGTTGACAGACTCTAAAAAATGTCCTTCTTTACCTGTGAAGCAGAGTTTAGGGGGTATGTTTTTCCCGCCCTTTATATTTGGCGTATATTTTATTATGTATCTCACGCGTCTCGTCGAATATATATAAATCCCTGACACACACACACACACACACACACACACACACACACACACACACACACACACACACACATATATATATATATATATATATATATATATACTCTTTACGCGCTCTCATGCCGATTGGCACTATGGAGGAAAGGTAGACTTTGAAAAAACAGTAGCTACTCACGCACTTACGCATCCTTCATTCAGTAATCAATTTGAACACTCTCGGTTAGTGTCGTGTGTTTACATTATATATAATATATTATGTATAATACACACACACACACACACACACACATATATATATATATATATATATACAGACAGAAAGATAGATAGATAGATAGATAGATAGATAGATAGATAGATAGATAAATGCGTGTGTATGTTAAGAAAATCTATAGAGTTTTTAAAGTAATTTTTATAAATATGTGGAATTTACTTGGCACTAATACTAGCATCACCTGTTCTAATTTCTTATTCAGGAATACATTTGATATTATTTTTGAGATACACACGCAAACAGATTCAGGAATATACAACCAGCAAATGGTTGCTGAAAAAGCACCTGGCGATTCTAAATGTTAGAAACTGACAGATCAATATGTATATATATATATATATATATATATATATATATATAGAGAGAGAGAGAGAGAGAGGAGAGAGGAGAGTGATAGACATTAAATAAATTCTTGCTGATTTTGTTTGAAAAGTAATGTAATATTTACAATGATTAGTTAAAAAAAACTGTCACTGAAAGTATTGTTCATTTCTAGCCAGTTTTCCCATCCTTCCGGCAGCATTTGTATTCCACGTCGGAAAAATGACACGTCTATTATTCTAACAAATATCTACTCATTTTTAAGCTTCTAAGGAAAGTGTTGCTCAGCCACGTAATGTGTCACCGTTCGGAAATAGTTATTATTAGGCGGTGTCAGGTCCGATGTATGCGGCGTGTGTGATAGGAATTCTCATTTAAGCATTTCTCAGATGATTTCAAGCTGTTTTCCCATATGTGGCTTAGTGCTGTCATGGTACAAAGTAATATTATCTTGTCTCTGTTCGTACTTTATTCAATGCTCAGCTAAACAGAATTAATTGTATCAAGAGTTATCTCCCGTGATGGTTTTATCAGTTTGAGCAGTTCATAATAAAATATACACAGCTGATTGAATTTATACATCAAATGCAGAGCAGAAGAATCGAAACATAGGTATTTGGATTTGCCACCTATGATTATGCATAGATGAGCTTACTTCACGATCTTCCACTCTTTGAATTATCATTGAGTATCCACTTTTTATGGCTGGTCCCCACGTTAGTTTATATTCAACAAATCTTCAGTCAGTTAGTTAAGTACCATGCTTTGGGCGATCATGTCTCCAAAGAGACATGACTGACTGGGCAGAACATTATCCCGCAGTAGGTTGCCATTGCTTTCTGCGGTAGACTGGTTGCCGACCAAGGCTATAGAACCCAATCTGTCCTGTTATTTAACCCATAACTGGAAGGAAGAGACGGATTAATACCTTTCCCAAGGGTATTTGCGCGTAAGTGAATGCGAGGAATTCAACTGGAATTTGAACTCGGTTCCCCGATTTCTCATTCCGAGCCGATATCCACTGCGCCACAACGCACATCCAAATCTTCACCAGTTGTAAATATGGGCATTTATGAACACCCAGAAATAGGGCGGAGCTTATGAATAGAGCGAGGTACATGCTGTAACACGCGAAACACTTGTCTTTGGATCATGATGACTATATATTCGGCACCACACCTACATTTAAATTTATGGACAATATTACTTGACTGTAAGTTAGGCTGGACGTCTTCACAAAATGAGGGAAAACAGTGTAGAGAAAAAAATTCACGTGGATTTTGAGCCCCGAAATTACAAGAAATAATCGAAGTTACCTTGTCAACAATAGATTGGCTATTAGAACAATCTATGGTACCTGGGATGTGCGTTGTGGCGCAATGGATATCGGCTCGGAACGAGAAATCGGGGAACCGAGTTTGAATTCCAGTTGAATTCCTTGCATTCACTTACGCGCAAATACCCTTGGGAAAGGTATTAATCCGTCTCTTCCCTCCAGTTATGGGTTAAATAATAGGACAGATTGGGTTCTATAGCCTTGGTCGGCAACCAGTCTACCGCAGAAAGCAATGGCAACCTACTGCGGGATAATGTTCTGCCCAGTCAGTCATGTCTCTTTCGAGACATGATCGCCCAAGCGGGTATCGCGCATGGCACTTAACTGACTGATGGTACCTTTAAATAGACAGTGCATTTTAATGGACCAGCCATCTTATTCTTATTCTCTCGAAAAGATTTAATTTTAGAATTGGTTATCCTAATGACAACCGGCATAGGAAAACCGTTTCTTATAAAAAATACTTCTAACATTGTCAATCTCACGATAAATGTTACACTAGAAGGAAACATGAGCACGCTGTATTAAGGTTACAACAAGATTGATCTTTCGTGTCCTAAGAGCAAAAGATTTCCAACCTAGATATAAACCAGGAAATATAGGTTTTTTAGACATTGAAGTAACAAAAGTATAATTATTTTTTGTATCCAAAACAGTGAGGAAGGGGAATTGGTTGTTGTTTTTTTTTCAACTTCCATAGTAAATTTAAGTGCAATCTACAAATCATTAAGAATAAAGCCTCACCGAATGACGAAAAACAAGCAAAAGTTTCAGCAACATAGCGAAAATAAAATACCGGTTTACGGTGCTTATCAAATATAAGTTTTTCAAAGAAGCCCACAAACGTATATGTTAAATAGAGCCAAGAGGAGAGCCAATAGAAATACCGTCAATTTGGCGGTACATTATATTGTTAAAACTAAATTAAACAGATTCAGTAGCCAATTTTTGGGAAAAGAAGAAGGCTTAATATGATCTTTATATATATAATCAGCATATATTATTAACCTCCGTCAAAAGAACATTGTTAAACTAATGAGTAATACAAAAAGGCAAGATAACCAGAGTTTGCATCAAAAAGAGGGTATCGGATAACTGTTGCAAAATAATAGGAGTCAGGGATACAAAAGTGAAATAATGGTGGAAGAGTGAATCAGGAAAATAAACCCACAATTTTGCTAACTTTTGCTGTGCCGATCCAGTCACAGACAAGTTCGGCCTAAGAAATTATCAATGACCACACCAGACTCTACGTCTGGTCGGGTAATGTAAATGTCAAGGTTAGGCCGAAGAGACTTTGCAAGGGGAAAATAATCTATTCCGCAAACAGACTTGCGTGCAGAAATGTCCGAATGAAGGAATTTGTGTGCTTGATCATTCAAACGAGACTTAACAGAATTTAAATTAGCAAAGGAGGAAGGTGCATTTTTCTTCAGTTGATAAAAATGGATCTCAAATTCACAGACTACAGATTCTCTATCAATATTAAGTGAGGCACACAAATTTCCAGGCCTCTGCATAAAACAAATTCCTCAAAATCAGACAAAATATACTCAGATAAATTAAATATGTGCTTGTCCGTTTTATAGGGGCTACAAAATTATTTTTAAGGAAATATTTGGAACAATTAGAAAAAAAATGACTAATGGAATTACAGCAAAAACAAAGCTGGATAGGACGACATTGTTAAAGAGATGCAGACAACCTTGGAAGATTTATGCATAGAGAAAGTTACCGAAATAATAAATGAAATCTACAATTATGGAGTAATAGAAGATAAACTAAGCAGAACGACCTTCATCGTTTTGCCTAAAAAGCCAGGTGCAAATGAATACGAACTAGACCGAATAATCAGTTTGATTAGCCACATAGCGAAACTCAATGTCTGAAACCTGATGAATAGAGTGCGATCCAAAATCAGGCGGGAGATAGGACAAGAACAGTGCATTTTAATCAAGGACACAATAACATGGAAAGAGATATTTACGCTTAAGATACCATCAAAAAGTCGATACAAATGAAATTGAACGTCTATCTATATTTTCTGGACTATCCCAAGGTTGTCTATCGCTAAAAATATTTGATTGAAATGCTCAGTAACATCAACATGTTTGGGAAAGACATTAAAATAATTAAGAACCTCTACTGTCATCAAACCGCCTGCGTACGGACAGGAAATAAATTCTGCAGATAAACAAAGATATAAAATGGGGCGTAAAACAAGGATGTGTTTTTTCGGCAGATCTATTCAACTTGTATAGCGAGATTATTCTGAGGACACTAGAAGATGTGACAGGATTTTTCATCGGTGGTCACAATCTCAACAACATAAGATACGCAGATGATACAGTGCTGATAACCGACACGGCAGGAAACTACAAGAATTCCTAAAAGGTTAGATGAAAAATTCGAAAGAAAGGACTAGAACTAAACAAGAAAACATAACTTATGGTCAACAGTAAACAGAGGATCCCAAAATGCCATTTAAAGGTTGGGGGTACTGAAATTAAGCAGGTACACAAATTTAAGTATTTGGGAATTGTTCTAACGGAAAACGGAAAGTGCGACACTGAGATCCGAAGGCAAATTGTCATGGACAATAACACATACCAGAGACTGAGCATTGTATTTAAAAAAGAGAGAAGATTTCACGAGAAACAAAACAAGGTGTTATATTTCGAACATTTTTAATATGCATCTCACCGCTTACTTAGATATCCTTAGCGTTTCGTCGAATATTTATAAATTCCTGACACACACACACACACACACACACACACACACACACATATATATATATATATATATATATATATATATATATATATATATATACTATTTATGCTCTATTTATCCCCGTTTGAGCACTATAGAGGAATGGTAGATTTTAAAAAAGCAGTAGCTACCCACGCACTTACGCATCCTTCATTCAGTAATAAACCTGAACACTCTCGTCTACTGTCATGTGTTTACATTATATATAACACACTAAAGCCCGCCTTCTTTCACCGAGTGCGAAGAGCTCAGAGGTAAAAATCACCGACTGATATCAATTCAGTTGGGCTTCCATCGTGGCTAGCAGCAGTCGAATGTCAAAACATACTGATGAGCTGTTAGACAGCATAACAGATCTGTCTTCGGATGACCACACACACACGCACACACATACACACACACGTATATATATATATATATATATATATATATATATATATATATATATATATTCGTGTGTATGTTAAGAAAATCTATAACAATCCTATAGTGATTTAATGTAATTTTTTATAAATATGTGGAATTTACTTGGCATTAATACCAGCATCTCCTTTTCTAATTTCTTTTTCCGTAATACATTTGATATTATATTTGAGATACACACGCAAACAGATTCATCACTATACAACCAGAAAGAGATTGCTGAAAAAGCACCTGGCTGTTCTATATGTTAGAAACTGACAAATCAAAATATATATTTATTATTTATATATATAGAGAGAGAGAGAAAGAGGAGGGGAGAGAGAAAGGGAGAGAAAGAGGGACATTAAATAAGTTCTTGCTGATGTTTCTTGAAAATTGATGTAATATTTACAATGATAAGTAAAAGAAACTTGTCATTGAAAGTACTGTTCATTGCCAGCCATCAGTTTTCTCATCTTTTTGGCAGTATTTGTATTCCACGTAGGAAAAATAACACATGTATGAAGCTAACTACTAATCTACTAAATTTTAAGCTTCTTCCTCAGAATAAAAGTGCTGTTCAGCCACGTAATGTGCCATTATTTGGAACTAGGGATTATTAGGTAGGGGCAATGTCCGATGTATGCGAGGGGTGCGATAGAACTTGTATCAACCAAAATATATTGATTTATATTTTCTATATAAATTTGTTGCTTCTATTTACAATTTCGTTCTCTTGTCTTATAGCCCTTTTATAGTCAGTGAGTTGAGTGCCATACGTGATACACGCTTGGGCGATCATGTCTGGATAGACACATGACTGACTGGGCAGAATATTATTCCGCAGTAGGTTGCCATCGCTTTCTGCGGTAGACTGGTTGCCGACCAAGACTATAGGACCCAATGTTTCCTGTTATTTAACCCGTAACTGGAAGGAATAGACGGATTAATACCTTTCCCAAGGGTATTTGCGCGTAAGTGAATGCAATGAATTCAGCTGTAATTCGAACTCGGCTCCCCGATTTCTCATGCCGAGCCGATATCCAATGAACCACAACGCATAAGCTATCTAAATAACACAGCGAAATCAAACTAATCTGTTTCAACACACATACACTTTACTATAACGAATAACCCACTATGAGAATAACAATTATAGGATATTAGAAAACAAGAAAGTTTTAAATAAATCAGAAACAGAAATGATATTACAATTTTCCTTAAAGAAGACAGATAATAAGGAAGAGACTCTTTTAGAATTTGACACTCACAAAAAAACACCGGAGTCAATCGTAAATAAGAGAAACAACAAATAACTTAAGTAATGAGCGACGGTCTTGCCGGGACCATAAAATGGCAAGAATTTATTAGTTAAAAAAGGCAATAACTGAAGTCTATATCCAGATTAGATACAGTATATTGCATTGATAATTTGCATTATGTTGCCTACACCATTTCTTTGTACAGCTTAGTGGAGTACAAAAAGAAAATTGCGCTCAGCCCAATGAGGATCAATATCATTACTGTAATATTAAATTGAGAGTATTTCTCTATGTCAATTCATCGTCAGGTTACAAGTCTTAAAATAACAATTATATTTTTCTTAATCTAACTCTACATAAAAAATATTTTAAAAACTGTGCTGTCTTTAAAATGCCTAAAACAGAAAATACAAGAACAATAGGTAATAATATTGAGAAAATAGTTTATTATCGCAAAGCTCACAATAGCACACCTGTAGGTTTCTGCGGAAATTTAAGATAAATTCAGACAATTAAACTACCGAATGATCGAGGATCCAATTTCCTTTCTTCATCCACTTAATTTCCGCTAATAGAAAGAAAAGTAGCGATAGAAAGATTAGGATATTTTCAGTGACTGCTGAAAACTTTATTTGAGACGATTAATAGTAACTTGGTTAATAGATAAATGCATACAATTTTGGCAATCTGGTAATTCTTTATTTATTGGAAATTAAGTATATTTCAAGGATGGTTATTGTCAAAGTTTCGAAACATTAAAGCAAGAACAAAAGCAATTAGATTCCGCTTCACTGGAAGTCAAAAGAAAAAAAGAAATTCGAAAGTCACACGATTCATAAATCATATTCATGTATCACCTTTATTCTCTGTTTGCAGTCTTTTAATTTATATTTCATAGATATCACATATTGTTTTATACGATACTAAACACGTTTGATATTCAAAGGCCAAATTGTGTTCTGCTTACAGTTTCATTACATTAAAACACCCATTCCCATACGATCAACAAAGTTAAACAACGTTGATCTTACAGCTCAGTATATAGATTGTTGTCCGTTTCAAAAATACAGTCGCTGTAAGCTTGGATGTTCGAGTGGTTTAATTGGTAATAACTCGGAATTGTTAATCGGAGATCAAGCTTTCATATTCCTGACGAGTTTGTTATTTTCACTTATGCACAAATAGCCACGTAAATTATATATATATCTGCCTCTTTTCTACATCTATAGGTTAATTAGCAATATGTTATTTCCTGACACCTGCATCACTGTCAATGATGGAATGACCCGTGTAGGTGATCTATGAAGTGTTTTATGTATCAAGACCTTAACTGTTGCAACAAAATCGCGCAGAAAAGCGTAAAAGATGACCAACAGGGATGACAGAAATAGACCCGAAAAGAAGAAGTATATCGTCCAGGAAAGGTAACACTTCAGGGACAAGGTGTTTTCGAGTGATTGACATACCTACAATACACCCATTAATCAAATAACCATTGGCATGATATGGTCTATAAATGATTTAGATGTAGAGTGTAAATATCCGCTGGAAAAAAATTCCATATCAAATTTTCGCATCTTTCCAGGTAAGGCTTTGATGTGAGAGTTTGTTAGTTATTTGTCTTCAGCTTTCGTAGGATCAATTAACAATCGCCGAACTTGAGCTTGACTTCCCGTTAAGGCAGTAAACGGCGAATAGTTAGATTCATTGTGTGTTATCCTGATTCCAAGAAGCACAATGGGAAGAACTGACAACCAGGATTCCTTTCTTGCTATTATTACTGTTTTCAGAGTTTTATGTGTTCTTCCTACTAAACATTGTTGTTTGCGGATGGTATGCTGTTGTTCTCAGTCGGTGAAAACTAATTAATTTATATAATTCTGTAAACAATTAAGATTCGAATTGGCTTCCTCTGACTATTACATCGTGGACTTGAACACCAAATCTCTATATCCATAAATTTACGAAAGCTATCGATACTGATTTCGCTGCGATAGCCGATATTGAACATGCTTCAATCCATCTGTTTTTATTATCATGACACATGCAAATATAACGATAGGTTAAAAAATAAGGATCGGTAGGGTTTTTTACTAGCGTTAAGGCCCAGCAATATTAATATGTACCGTCTGAAGGGTAAGTCCAACGGTAAAACATTACTATTTTATGTGCTGTTATTTTCGGTTGCTGCCACTGTTAGCATTCCTTACGCGAAGCTTTTAACAGTTTGGCCATTACAGGCCAATAATGACTGATGGACGATGATGTGATAAAGTATGTGGACTGTCAAATACCGATTTTCTTATCTTTTGTGTGACAAAAGTTCATGGAAAAGGTAGTGACATGTCACATAGCACAACTTCGTTTTTTTTTAACTTTATATAGTTTAAAACGATCACGGAAAGTATTTTGATATATCATTAATTCTTGTAGGTCGCAAACATAAATATTTGATTGCATTTGCTAGTCGTCATAAACAATCGGCTGCAATAGTTTGTAAGCCTTTTATGTAGGATATATCTTTAAAGTATTCACTAATGAAACTGAGGTGTCGTTGTTGTCTATCAGACTTTAATGGAGATTGGCTTTTAAAAGCACTGTTAAGTGGTTTACGGTCAGTCATTAATAACACATTTCTTCCTTCCACTAAGTGTTTAAAATGTAATACTGCAAGGTACGCAGCTAATAGTTCGCTGTCAAAAGTTAAATAAACATCCCAATACGGATGTTTTTTTTAATTTGATGAGGAACTGCTCCTATGGCATAATTCGAACTGTCACTATAGATACTTTGGTACAGGTTTTTTATAAATTTTCGCCGTTTCCATAAATTTGCGTAAATTTTATTTTTTTAATCATCTCACCCCAAGCAATGCATTGACCTTACATTTAAACTCCTGGAGATTGTAGCCGTCGGGGAAGCAATCGTTTGGAAGAGAATTCCACAGTCGGGAAGTGCGAGGAAAGAAACTGTTGGAGTAGAAGTTACGGCTGCATTTTATCGGTTTCACTGTAAAAGGGTGGGATCTAGTTGCTAATCTAGTATCTCGTTCAAATACGTATTTAGGGGGCACTAGTGATCTAAGTTCATCGGAGCAGAAGCCGTGAAAGTATTTATAGAAGAGACACAGGGAAGCCACGTCGCGCCGGTGGGAGAGAGACTGCAGGCGGTCTGCCAAGTCAGTATCTATCACATTACAGACCCTCCTCTGAACCTTATCGAGAAGCCCGAGGAGAACAGCAGGAGCACCCGACCAGATATGGCAACAGTATTCAATGCACGGGAATGATTTGGAATCATTTCTTTGAGAATATTTTCTAAGTTCATTTAGTGTCTTTGTACTTGGTTTTGAGGCCATCAGCTGAGATGTGAAATCCTAGAAATTTGAGTTCTGTAGCAACAAAGGTACATTTGATCTTAATATCATACTCACTGAGTTTCTGTAGTACATCGTCAAGAAGTTTATAATAACTATCTTCGTCATCCCAGAAGATAAGTATATCGTCAGTGTAAGTGAATGTATATTCTAGCTCACGAAAATACTGTTCATCATCCTTCAGAAAGTACTGGATGCGTTTCTCAAACCGAAAGACTGTACTCGAATAATTCCAAATGTGTGGTTATCGCTGTTTAACATATGTAATCGAGGTGGACGTTTATTTGGTAATATGCTGATGACAGGTCGATTTTCGAGAAAAAGTTTTTGTTGTGCAATTTAGATGACAGTGAATGTATGTCTGGTACCGGGTAGCGACCAAATCTTGTTATTCATTTAGTAATCTGTAACACCTATGGGTTTGTAAGTACCATCGGGTTGAGGTACCATAAGTAGGGCTGCACTCTATTACAATTTTGAAGGGAAAATTATTCCAATTTTCTGAGATTTCCGAAATTCTTCCATTGCCGTGTTGTATTTTTGAGGTGATAATTGTCTAGTTTTTCACAAGGAAGGAGGATTACTTCCAGTCTCAATCCTGTGGAATACTTTGGATTTGATAGCGTTGATATTTCGATGTGGAAAGATTATATTTGGATATTTCTTTATATGATTTTTGACTGTTACGTCTGTAGGATTGTCTGGATAAACATCAATGTTCATTATCGTCGAACATGTTTGTACTTTGGATTGTCTAGTTGTTGCTGTATCTATTATTTTATTATTAGTACAATCAACCAATAGTTCAAAGTGGCTGAAGAAGTCATAGCCTAGGAGAGGTTTGGTCATTTCTGCAACAAGAAAAGTCTAAGTAAAGTCTCTTCTAAAGTTATTTAATGCTAATGTGATTACCGCTTGGTCTGGTCATTATATATATTTATTCAATCTACTTGCTGCTACAAGTGAGATGTTGGTTGGGAGGATGATGGCACTGTTTAGAAATTGTTTTGGTATAACTGATACAGCTGCTCCTGTGTCTACGACAAAATTCACTTTGTTAGCTTCTAACCGTGCGAATTCTTTAGGAAGCGGCGTATATGTGGAAGCTATTATATTACACCTAACTACTTTTCCGGATTTATACTGGTCTTAAACTGGGTTGTAATTGCACATTGTTCTAATTAGGCCATTTACACCAGAGTTTGCGAAATTTTGCACGTTCAACAAAGTAAATATATGCTCGACAGATTTTGGGCTTCTGATCTCTGTGAAACGGAGACATACCAGGTGAACTTTCCTTCGTTATATTCCGGTATCTTTGCGGTTGTCGTTGATGCAGATGGCTTTCTCCGGATACTTACTGAATATGATTTGTTTCTTCTCAGTTAAAGTAAAGAAGATAATCGGACATTTTCCAAGCCGATCTCTCTCCAGATCAGTCTGTGGGGATATCAATGGTTTTATAGAAGGCGGCAGCGCTTGTATAAATTTATGTCGGACAATGTTTTCATTTGCGCCAATGCGAATTGCGAACGACATCAGTTCGTTTAAGTAAGCCGAAGGTTGTCCTGATATTGCTGAAGATGACATCAGTTTGTTGAGCATCTCTGGTTTCGACTTTTCATATGCATTAATTACGGCTTTCTTCAAGGTATCGTAATCTGTTGAGTGTAAAATATTTGTCTTCATTCTTACTAATATTTCTAGAGGAATAGCGGCTAAAGCGTAGTAGAATTTTTGTCTTGCTTTTTAATGTTTGTGATGATGAATCGTATTTCCATTATAGCAAACTAGGCAAATACATAGGACTCAAAAAACACAGGTGTTTGATGGTCACAGCTCGTATGGATAGATCCTGGTTGACGATCATTTTTGTGTCGTTTCCTACTTCTGCCATTGTTCTTGTGGTTGAAATTTCTTTTTTGAAGTCGGGGTTCACCAATATATATATATATATATATATATATATATATATATATATATATATATATTAATCATATCACCCCGAGCATGGCGGTAACGACACAGATGTGCAGGGGGCTACGTAAGAGTGAAAAGATTGAAAAAAGAAATACGGAAACCACATCCTAAACAGGAAAGCAGGGATGTACCTCTTCACCTGTTCAATAGAAATGGGTGGAGTGTGAACCGGGCGATAGTTTAGTCTATCTACTCAAAAAAAAAAAAGAAAGAAAAGAGTGAAAAGATTGGAAAAGAGAAACTCGGAAACCACATCCTAAACAGGAAACAAGGGATGAGCCTCTTCACCAGTTCAATAGACGTGGGTGGAGTGTGAACAGGGGATATAGTGAAATATCCGTTATGGTGAAGTGTATGTGTGTTGGAACAGATTGGTTTGATTTGACCTTGTTAGTTAGACAGCCCACCATAAGGAGGGCATAAAACAAGAAAATCAAACTGTAAATAGAAACAAGTTTATAAACATATAAATAAATTAACTTTTATACAGATACAATTAATGTATTTTGGTTGATACAAGGTCGTTAAAATCTTTGTAGTAGTCCTTGCAAGAATAAGTTGATGTATACGTAGGTAGGAACGTATGTGTGTATGTATGTATGAACGTTATCGTTGGGTAGAAACACCTTTGAATTATTCGCTCAGTCTTAAAGGGTTCTATTCGGTTATCAAGTATTAGAATAGGAAAGCGCTTGAATCGTGAGAAGACAAAGGCGAGAGAAAAATATAGAGGTAATAATAATAACGATGTCTTGATGTTTTTCAAGTGACGTTTTGATTACGCTCGTCTTAATACAGTTTATATGTTGCATAAGATCTCATCTTCATCTACTTTGTCAATGAAAACAGACGTTGTATTCGCTGTCATATAAATTTTTGACATTACTGAGCAATTTAATATGCTTTTGTTTGTTTCTACAAAAAGTTTTCTCGATCATACTTTGTTTAATTTTTAAAAGATTCTACAGCTGTTAAATTTTGATACTAAATGTCTGTCACATTTTTCATCTAATATTAAAGATCAGGTACCCAGTCAATTTTGATGTTTCCAAATCATATATTGCATATTGTCACTTCTTATTTCTAATAACATATACATTATGTTTTTTAACAATTGACAGTTATTTTTTCCAACTTTCCATTACTACTTTTTCCAAAAACTTTATATTTTACCCTGTATGTGCGATCGACACTGTGTCATTTATGTATCTTCTGATGTTATCCGTATGTTAGTGACCTCGGATTTCCGAAAACGTATCATCACCTGGTGTCTGAACTCCACGACGATGAGCTACAACTGCATCACACTGCATGTACACACCCTCACTAGAGCGAAGTATAAGGGGGAAATGAAACAAATTTTTAATTGAAGAATTACGAGTACACTGAAAAACGATTTTTGTGTGGGTAAGTTATATTAAAAGATAACTTCTTCATTTGCCGTGTATCTTCAGGACGTAGGCGATTATGGACTTCCATTTGGTTCTGTCTCCTGTCGTTCTCTACATTTTCCCTCTTGGTATATCTTCCAAAACCAGCTCTGCTATCCATTTCCTCTGGTCTATCAAGTAGTTTTAGCGTTGCTTATCACTGTCTCTTCCTCTATTCGTCCTGTGCGAATTAAATTCTCCAAGCACTTCTTCCTCATTACATCTCCCAGAAATCTCATCTGTCTGTTACTTATGTTAAGTATGAGTTTTCTCCTCGTTTCTCTCCTCTCCAACAGCTCGTAAAGGTGAGATCTGAATATGCATTTACTTGCTTTTACTTTAATCAGGATTTTATCAAGAATGGCTTCAGCAGTGGTTGAAATTCTCAAACAACTACGCTTACATCCTATTCATATGTTGTCATTTAGCCATAGTTTATTTGCATTGTTATCAGAACAATTGTAACGCAATGTTTAACATAATAGCTGAACGGATTAATGCTAATCTATCTGATCATCCGTCGACTTGCATTTATATGTGTGTCGAAATCAAGATACATCACAATGTGAAGCTACTCCATTCAGACATAACCGATGATAAAATTATTTTTCAATAACTCACGAGCTGAACTATATAGCTGATAATCTTACAAATTTTCGCGATATAGTGAGCATCATAGCAAATCTCTTCCTAAACTCCTATCTTGACAAATGTGTCATTTAATTTTTTTTTTCAATCTTTTCACACCGAGCAAGCCAGAAATGTCACTGATGAGCTGGGGGCTACATAACTGTAAAAAGATTAATTAGAAAAGAGTGAGGTTACAAACTAGTTAGAAATGAGCAATACAAGGCTGAGAATGCAGGTTCGATGACAGATACATAGGTGGAGAGAAAGGGAAGGTTATGCGGGGGTGAGGAAGGAGCTAGAGTCCAGTGGTTAGTAGATGAGTATTGACATTGCATTTAAATTTCTGGAGGTTGTAGCCGTCAGGAAAGCAAGAATATGGGAGCGAGTTCCACAAGCGGGAAGTGCGAGAGAAGAAGCTGCAGGAGTAGAATTGTCGTCTGCATTTGACTAACCTGACTGTGAATGGGTGGGACCCAGTTGCCATTCTGGTTGCACGAGTAAACACCTGTTGAGGAGGCATCAGTGACTTAAGTTCGTCCGAGCAGAAGCCATGAAATTATTTATAGAACAGACAAAGGGAGGCCACATTTCAATGGTGGGGAACGGTCTGCAGTCGAGCCGCCAGATCAGTACCTATCACATTACAGACTCTCCTTTGGAGCCTGTCGAGAACACTGAGGAGAACGGTAGGGGTGCCGGACCATGAATGACAGCAGTACTCCATGCCCGGACAGATGGTTGACTTGGATATATGCAGGATGGATTCAGGCGGAAAAAACATCCTGGATCGGTATAGTGACCCAACCTTCTTAGCAGTAGATTTAGCTATGGCATCAATATAGTGGTTCCATGTGATGTCTCAGGAGAGGGTAAGGCCGAGGAGGCGTAGTGTGTTGCTCTCAGGGAGAATCGCTTGGTCCATGTTTATGGGAGGCAGGAGAGATTGCCTGTGATGGTTGACAGACAACAGCTTGGTCTAAGACGCATTGAAGTTGGCAAGCCACATCTTGCCCCAATTCACCACAGAGTCTAGATCCCGTTCAATGTCAGCAGCGAGATTATGTCTGTCTGCTACGACAGGTTTCTAATTGGTGCGGGAGTATATTGTGGTGTCGTCTGCGTAGATGCCTACTTAGGAACTGATCTCATCTGGGAGGTCGTTGATGTAAAAAAGGAAGAGCGTCGGGCACAGGATAGAGCCCTGTGGGACACCAGCATTCGTGCTCTAGGATGAAGTGGCATGCCCATTCAAAACGACCTTAAAAAAGATTGGATTCGGTCAAGCAGGCGACCGGTAATACCGTAACCCCGTAGCTAGCATAGGAGGCAAGAGTGACAAAGCCTGTCAAAAGCCTTGGAGATGTCCAGAGCAAACGCGCGAGCTTCGTCAGACTCACTCATCAAGGGCCTGGAGCATGTATTCTGTTACGGTTGTTAGCAAGTCGGCCGTGGACCTGGCAAAGCGGAAGCCGTATTGCCTGTCAGAGAAGTGTTTGTGGGCAGTAGGAAACTAAGAAGAAAATAAAGTAATAATTTCAATATGAGGATTAGCAAAACACTCTTGCTGCCAAAGGCTATTGAAATGTACAACAAACCTAACACGCATTATAAAAAATATTAAAAAGGAAAGCTTTTTTTTCAATTTCGAAACGTTGTGAAAATGCGAGAAAGATGAGAACAAGTTTAAGAATGTAAATAATATGATGGCCGAATCTTTGGAAGTTATGACATCGGAAAAGATGAGGGAAATTTCTTTTTATTATTTTTATATTAATTGTTGTTTTTTCGGGTGCTAAATTCTAATATTGATGTTGATAGATGGTTATTTTTTTTAACTGATTTCTTTTACGGAGCAATCAGCCATATTTGGACGTTTGATTTTACCTCCAGATGCGCTTAGATTTCCGTGAGGTTTGTTGTTGGGTTTTAAATTTAGAAAAGTCTTCTTTTTGCATACCTCTTTTCCTTACTTGAATTATCGCTATTTTTATATTTTTAAATTGTTCACAGTAAGTTGAAAGTATATTTTTTCAAATTTAAATGGTGATAGTTTTGTAAAAAAGTTTCGAATGTCTCCATTACTATATGTTATGGTAAGTAACTATGCAGTTCTGATTTGTTGCCGCAACTTGGTTCAGATAGGGACTTTTTATGCAATTCGTTGCTCGGGTGTAATGAAGGCTGTAAAACTAGCCCATGGTCCTGAAGCTCAGACCCTTTTGGCACGAAAGACTAAAACGCAATAGTTGTTTCCAGTCAAAGCGAAACCATAGACTGAAAGAAAAATGAATGAATGTAAGTCAAATTTTGATTTACTGGTATCGATATGAAATCAGTGTTTTTCGTCGTAAACTGAATTCTGAAGTCTAAGTAAATCCTCTGAGTAAATGGGATCATGGCTGGAACTAAGCACTACAATTATACTTAGAGCCAAACCGAAAGCAAAAAGTAAATTAAATTGGGTGAAAAAATAGACAAACAGGCACACACAATAATCTTGTCCTGACGAGCCGTAGTGTGAAACCGCGGTAGGTTTTGGCTATCTTGAGATTCTTTGTGTGTATATATATATATATATATATATATATATATATATATATATATATATATATATATATAATCGATTTTCTACACTATTGTGGGAGCTGCAGCCTTGAAACTTCTGAATGTCGTTTCTTATATCTTTGTCTATGAATGTTTCAAATTTGATTGGGATCGGACCACACACTCTGTAACCCGATTTTTTAGATTATCAATATTTATCGGGGGTACCTCGACACAAGACCTAGCTAGGAACACTCGCAGACGCTTGTAGTACAACTGCGTAAATTTTCAAAAAAATCGGTTGACCAGATTTGAACACTCGTCTGTGCCAAGTAAGGGCTTCAGAAATATTTAGAAATATTTTACCTAAGAAGGTGGATCCTGTCCTCAGACATCACGGAAAACAGGTAGTCTCGATGAGGATAGGCTTATCTTACTCATCTGCATAAGTGCAGTGAGCATATTCTGAAATCACAACCAAAAAGGCGGTATGTATTATGTAATCTCCAGTATAACTAATTTTTACAAAACAGCAGAATCAATCATACTTAAAATTGAAAGTGACTTTTCAATGACCCTTACATCTCGGAAAATTTTTGACAAATTTGAGGTTTGTGTATGTGTATGTTTATAGTCTTCCAGAGGTAAGTAAACCTTGACAAATATATATATATATATATATATATATATATATATATATATATATATATATACAGATCTTACATCACTATATGAACAAGCGTTAAGAAATACGGATAGAGAAGTGTTATAACAGAGGAACAAATGTGATAATTCTAGCACTACAGTCTACGCGAGTAAACAAGACGCGGATTGAAGGATTTGTCATATCTGCTCCACCATACACAAAGGCAACAAAAACCTCTTATTCTATATACTTGTGAATTACGCAAATACAATAAGGGAATAAAAAGCAGCTTAATATCAAAGAATCTTTATCTAGAGAAAAGAAATACTCTGTACATGAGAAAGCATTATGATTATATATGAATAAAAATTTAAGTCAGCATACATGATTTAAGAATAGAGAGGAACGGGATAAAAAGAGAGAGAGAGAGAGAGAGAGAGAGAGAGAGAGAGAGACGGGGGAGAGATAGGGATGACCGTTTAACTACTGATGTAACTTGACAAAATAGTTCAGTATTTTCGGCACGAAGTCCTCGTATGTGATTTGGCAGCTTGAGATGACGTGCGCCGCTAGACACTGCAATTTCAGTGATTACCTCGGTTTAATCAACAGCATTTTCCAAAGTGGATGGTGCGTAGCAGAAATTCCTTCACTATCCAGACAATCTTCGTGGGTTCCAGAATCTAGATAATATCATGGAGAATATTATTAGGGGCCTGATTCAGGGCGTACATGAGCGGGTTACGACGGAAATAGTCCCTGGAGTTAACATCGCCACCGGATTTGATTAAGAGGTGGACAAGCTCTAGTGAAGCCCATTCATGAGAGATTTCAGCACGTTCTATTTCAGCAAATCTAACGAACACATAAAAAGGTTTATCTGTATACCCTTCGGAAAGATTGAGGTTTTTTTATTTTTATTTTAGAGAGGGACGGGAGAGAGAAGAAGAGGATGAGCGTTTATTATTAAAGATGCAAATTCACAAAACCTTTCAGTATTTTCGGCACGACGCTCTCCTATGTGATTTGCCAGTTTAAGATCACGTTAGCTGCTAGACATTATAATTTCAGCGGTTCCCTCGCCAGCGTCTTCCACCGTGGATGGTATGTAGCAGAAATTCCTTCACTATCGACACAATCTGCGTCGGCTCCAGACTCCATAAGAATCTGGAAAATATCCTGGAGAATATTATTGGGGGCGTGCTTAAGGGCGTACATGAGTGGGGTACGACGGAAATAGTCCAGGGAGTTAACATCGGCACTCGATTTGATTAAGAGGTGGACAAGCGCTAGTGAAACTGATTCCTTACTCGCTTTAATGGTCCGATGCAAGAGAGATTTGTGTTCGGTGGTGCGGGGATCTAGTTCAACAAGACTGACGACAACATCAAAAAATTTATCTATATACACATCGGAAAGATTGAGGTTTTTGATCCTATGCGCCATGTAGAGGAAGGTATCCACCGTTTCGTTGTAATGACGGTCTTCAATATAAGGTGAAGAGGAGAACAATTCTTTCCTGAGAATCCATAATTTTCCGCTGACGTCAGCTATAATATTAAAAATTGCGAATGCCCCATTCTTAAAAACGCTATCCGGATTGCCATCAGAGATTATATCATTGAACACATCTCGGAACGTGCGTGAGCATTTCATAACACTACAGGCGGATACAGAAAGGCAACACTCGTGGACATGGTCGATAAGATGCCAAAATTTCTCCAAATTTCTCTGTTTGGCGATTAAAGCCGTTTGCAGCAGTGAAGAAATATAAATTTCATTACCTCTCCCTAAGATTCATTCGAGAGTTAAGACTGCCTGAAATGCAAGCTGCAACGGGTTGTCTTGAAGTCTCAACAGCTCACTCTCTGTGTTGAATTAGGTAATCCGATTTGCCTAGCTTTAAACGAGAGAATCCAAAAATATATACCCGAGCCTCCCGCAAGAATTAAGCAGGCATTTAAAGCTTCCATAGCCTCTATTCTATCAACTTCCTCGTAAATATGTTCAAAGAAATATAAGACACCCGGCACGTTGAGGCTCACTGCGGACACCATTAACGGTGTCATTCCATCATTGCTCCGGATGTTAACATCAGCCCCAGCTTCTACTAGTGCCTTAATACTGTCGTTATTCATATGAGAAGCGGCCATGTGAAGAGCCATGCATCCGTCCATATCTCTAAGGTTGATGTCGACGTCAGTGCAAAGAAGAAAACGGCAAACCGCACTATTCAACGTTGACGCCATCAAAGGCGTGAAACCGTAAAAGCAAGGAATATTTACGTCAGCCCCTAAATTTACTAACAACCGAACGTAGCTTCTATCTCCATTGACAACAATCATCATCAGTAGATTAACGGAGCCGAAAGTGTAGTCGTTGATATTGTGTATGTGCTATGTAATAAGCTCAACTAATTCCATATTACCAACCAGTATGGCAATAATTAAAGTGTAGCGATGTTTTTTCCAGCATTCGTTCAGTTCACGGCGACCTTGGCGGAGAGAGATTTCCAAGAGATAACGGACGATTTTAACCCGGTTTAGCTTGATGGCAAAGATTAGAGGGGTGCAGCCATTAAGTGTAGAATTTAAGATAATGGTGCATTTGTCAAAGTCAAAGCTACCTAGAAACTTGATGGAATCCAATCTGTTTTCTCGTATGAAGAAGAGTATTTTATCGACGAAAAAATGTGCAGTTCTCTTTGTCAACTATTTTCAAAAGCTGCAACGAGAAATTATAGCCATTTTATGTTATGCTATTAGAAAGATTTCAAATTAAAAAGTAAATTAATACATATTCAAAACAACTGAAAGTCTTTAAAAAGCACGGGATTTTAATAGTTACAAACAAAATTTGGACAGTTCTCCTTAGAAGACAAACTTTCCGAATATAAGCGAGTGCTAGATTAGTGCTAAGGGCTTACTTTACAGTTGTTTTAGATAGACAAACAGATAAATAAAAATAACATTTACGTTCTAGTCTAGCAGTTTTTACTCGAAAAGGTAGAAGTTTTCTAGATTCTGGTTTCTGGGCAAATTTGATATACAAAAGTTTCAAATGCTATTTCGTTCTTTTAAGGCAACAAGTTCAGCCCTTAAAGTAGGGCCACCTGAAAGTCGTCGAACATTCGGGAAAAGAAAGCCTTTACAAGTTCATTAGAGGACTCTTTTACACGACATGTCGAATATTACAGTGTCATCAAGCATCAGTTCGTATTTAATTTTTAGTTACTGAAAATGCGTCTGGAACCTTAATCGACTAACAAATTGATTGATAGATTTTGTGCGAGGAATTTAGCTTCAGTTGTATTGGATAGATAGAAATAAAATGTATGTTATATAATCCAGAAAAAGGAATATTTCAAGCTTCTGGTTTTCTGGTGACATTGATACTCAGTTTTATATACCAGGCACTTGACAGGAATGGCGAAGCCCGAACCGTTGCCTTGGATATCTCTAAAGCGTTCGACAGAGTTTGGCATGCTGACCTTCTATGCAAACTGCGGAGCTATCGTATAGCTGGACAATTGTTTGAACTAATCCGGTCATTCCTATCTAACCACACATTGAAAGTGGTATTAAACGGACATGCTTCCCAGAGCTACCATACGAACGCGGGTGTCCCTCAAGGCTATATCCTAGGTCCTACGCTCTTTCTGATCTACATTAATGATCTACCCGATACCATAATATCCCAAGTAAGTATGTACGCCGATGACACCACAGTTTACTCTCGCCTCGATCAAAAATTTGGTGTGGGCGACAAAGCTAACTTTGTAGCCGAGCTTGGAAAGGACTTCCTATCCGTAGTGGACTGGGGTAAGAAATGGCTCGTAAATTTTAATGCTTCTAAAACGAAGCTACTATCAATTAGCCATCAGAGACAACCTCACTTACCTCCCATTAGCATGGACCAGGCTTGCCTCACAGAGAGTAAAACACTACGCCTCCTTGGTCTCATATTTTCAGCGGACCTCAAGTGGAATGACTATATCGAATCCATTCTTAAATCCGCTGCTAAGAAAGTCGGTTCTCTATGCAGGGCTCGGAGGTTTTTCCGTCTGAATCTATCCTGCACATTTATAAATCTACCATCCGCCCGTGCATTGAATACTGTTGCCATATCTGGTCGGTCGCCCCTGCTATTCTCCTTGGGCTTCTCGACAAGGTACAGCGGAGGGTCTGTAATGTGATCGATACCGACTTGGAAGACCGCCTGCAGTCTCTCTCTCACCGGCGCCACGTGGCTTCCCTGTATCTCTTCTATAAATACTTTCGTGGCTTCTGCTCTGATGAACTTAGATCACTGGTGCCCTCTTGCTTCGAATTTGCACGAGATGGTATGTGTAATCGTTTCTTATTTATGTATTTTAATTTTTTACAAATCTTTTCGGCGTTTATGCTCCATTCTGAAAAAAAAAATTCACTTTACTGTTTTGACGTTCTGTTTATTTATTTATTCTGCAAAGCCAACCCTATGAAATCTCTAAGTATCGTAGATAGTCTGTTCTTCAAATTCAAATTCGTTCGTTTGCTTTATACACGGACAGGAAGCCTAGCCAGATCTTAATTTTCGAGAAATGACAACAGTTGAAGATATAAATTTCTTAATTCAAATTTCCTGGGTTAATCCTGTGTGGTATGTGTAATCGTTTCTTATTTATGTATTTTAATTTTTTACTAATCTTTTTCGGCGTTTATGCTCCATTTGGACTTTAACTAAGTTAAAACTTAGTTAACTCACCACCCGTGGAATTTTTTTAAAAATAGGAGTAGATAGATCACACTATCGCCCGGTCCATACTCCTCCTACGTCTATTGAACTGGAGTAGAGGCTTGCCCATTGTTTCCTGTTTAGGATGCGGTTTCGGGCTTTCTCTTCTCTCTTCAGACCTTCGTACATTATTAGAACAATTGTATAATAAATGCTGAAGAGAAAATAAAGATATGATAAAGATATTAATAATAAGCATTACCTCAAACAATTTTTTGATAAATAAGACTTCTACAATACTTACAAAAATTTGTCGACATCAGAAAAATTTTTACCTGAAAAATTGTTTTAATTTTAGTAATTTCTGAATTCTCCGTCAAGGAAAGCCGAATTTATTACCGTTACTATGACTGTTTTTCACTGAGACTCACATGTCTATTTGATGCATTACATGTGTTACTATAAGATAACTGCTTACCTAATATTGTATAAAATATGCACTCTTTGCTCTTGCCCTCTTCGTCAAAGTAAGTTACTTATAATTTAAAAGAGCTCAGCAATATTTATAAATCAACATATCAGTATTATATAGACATTAACTAGTTTTGTTTATTTTGATTAATGTTCGATGAAGTGACGTTTCTCGCCTGTTCAGGTTTACCTGACGAAAACAATTTGTATATAATTATGTCGTATATACCACCACTCACCTGTCTATCAAAAAGGCAAATTGCACACCTTTATAAGCAGAGTACTTTTTAGGAGGAAGCCAACCCAGCATGCAATCATAGCCAGTTTGATACGTAAAATACCCATACAGAAACAATTAGACATTAAAATAAAAAATAAAAGATATTAATGGGAGGCGTTAACATAAAAACTGACAAAATTAAGAGTACACACACGCACTCACGCGCGCACAATCACACACACTCATACACACTCACACACACACACACACACATACATATATATATATATATATATATATATATATATATATATATATATATATGAGAGAATACTCATTAAAATAGAAAAGCAGTAGATTATCTTTTGCGTCTACTTTAATTCGATTCTTCCTGCTGCCAAAATCTTATCAGGTCCCTCGTATACCAATTTACGTATATATTGGAGAAAAATATTTTTCTCACTTTTCATACATTTTCCACCATATAAAAATGTATATATTGTTATCTCTCTCTTTTTCTCTATCTCTCTCACACACACACAATATATATATATATATATATATATATATATATATATATATATATGTGTGTGTGTGTGTGTGTCTGTGTGTGTGTGTGTGTGTGTGATTGAACATCTTGTAAACTGTGTTATCTTTTACCGTGAGGTTTGCTTGTCTTTCTGAAGTTAAGTCTCATGCTAAGAATTTTCAAGCATCCCCGCTTGATCAATTAAAGTAGTTAATGTTATATTGATCCAAATCGGCGGGCTTTCATGAGTTTCTGTAAATTCCATTTGCCTGCGCACTAAAGTTACAAAGGACAACATTGATTAATCACCGATCATATCGCTAATCGCGCGAGATACTATTGTTATTACCATCTTTTCATTGCAGTTGTATAAACATTTCTTTTGGGTCCAATCCAGGGACGTAAGGTCAGAAATTGTTCATGACATTTTAAACTGACTTTGTTATTCTATGATCAGATATATCTTACATAGAGAAAGTTCTTCGTAATGTGTAAGTCGTACTTGTGAAGACAAATTCATCTATTTTTTAAAATGCATGGGATAACATTAGTCACTTCAGTGAGTCTATCGGGACATTTCCAATCAATTCGTGGGCTTCAAATACAATTAAAAATATTAAGTTCTTATGCGCCACATTTTTTCGATGTCTATTTAAGATTATTGTAGTATTTTTTGAAGATCTTAAAATATATATTACAATCAGCAGAGATTGTCATTTCAATAAGGGAGCACATTCTGTATTTGTGGTTGCCTATTCTTTAATCCGGATATTAGCCAACTCTAGCATACCTAGTTTTATATACAGTGTTTGTTTTTTACTGGATATTTATCACAGAAGCATCGTTTGAGTTTAACACACTTTCTTTAGTAGTGCTTGGTAATTTCTACTTTGCCAGAAAAATAAAACCATAGGTTTCAGCTTTTAACCCTGCATTACATAAAAACGGATAAATACAGGGTTTGTCTACATCAGCTTGTTAGGTGCGGGCAGAGTATTGACGATGAGGAAGCTTATATTGCCATTGTTTTGCCTTTAGTACATAGAATTTCATTTTTTAGGCTGTAAACCGCTGCCATCGGTGTATTATGTTTTATTCAAATTCTTCACCAGCTTGAAACTCGTTATGATTTTTTTAATGCCGTACTTGATTAATTTTAAATTTATTCCAAAAATCCAAAACATTTACTGGGAACAAACCCAAATCAATCATACGGATAAAAAACGAATTGAACAATTATATATATATATATATATATATATATATATATATATATATATATATATATTATAGCTTAGATAGTGTGAAAAGAAAATGGATAATTCTTTACCTTATTTTGGTGAATTATGTGAGAGAAGTAAATGAGGTGGAAATTGGGATATCAGAGTTGGAAGTTAAAATTTGAACGAAAAGAGGGAAGAGGTAGAGGAAGAGGAGAGATGTGATTAATGGACGTGTTGAAAATTTTCTAGACAGCTTTAACAGTAGATGGTAAGGTATGATCCTTTACAGTCTTTGTGACCAGTCTTTTGGATTTAACAAAGAAAAAAATAAGGAAATGTATATTGGGTGGTGGGAGTAGAAGAGGATGAGGAAAAAAGGTATAGGAATTGCTAACTGGTGAACATATTGTATAGTGAAGATTACGATTACAAATATTTTTGTGTTCAAATTTAGTTTTAATAATTAATATATTTTTCATAATTAACCTTAATTTAGAATTTAGGAAATCTCTTTTTTATATAAATCTTTAATTAGATCACAGTTTGTAGTATGAAATCAAGGTAAAATTTGAGGTAAGAGTGTTGTTAATACTATAGAGGTTTATCGTTTGTAGAGATCCTAACTTTAGTCTTTTTAATTTTAGCATAATTGCAAGGTTAGTTCTTTAATGTACTTGCAGTTTACTGTTGTTTCATGCCTCTGGTGTATTAATATGTTGCTGCTCATGTATTTAATGATTTCAAATTTTTTTTGAAGATAAAAGAAACATTTGTTCCTTTACCGATTTAGATGTTCTGGCCTGTTTGAGGATTTTACATTTAACTTTATGTATTTATTTTCGTTTTTTAACTTCCAAAGATATTTAGAATGTGCTGTCATATTTTGGTTGTCCTTGTTATTGAAGGATGAAAGGAGATTGTAAACGCGCTTTTTAAAACCGTTCGTAGTGTTTCCGATAAAAATTTTAGCATCCTTAGTATTCCCCATGGATGAAATCGAACACATATATACCAAGAATTTTGTTAAGCATTTATTAAGAGTTGGACATTGGTTTGGCTTTCTACAATTACAAAAGTTTGTTTCTATTGTGGGGCAAATGACATGGATGCTCGAATTATCTTTATTGTATGATTTTAATATTTTATTGTTATGTAAGTTAATTATTTTTTTGAAATTGCTAGAGGAGCTCTAACTGAGTTTATTGTATTCCTATTAAATGTTGCTTGATTGAAACTCCCAAATCATTAGTACTAGACATAGACTGATTCTATATCTTTGGCTTATCAAAGCAGGTAATTTAAAGTCAGGAAAAATTTTTTAAGAATTAACCAATAGCTGGTGTCAGAACATAGTTGAGTGATCGCTTAGGATGCAAGATGCAAGTAATATGCAAGTAAAACTTTTATCTGTAAATCATTATTAACTCCAACTTCTGCCTTTAAACAGAGAAGAATAGCCAAGTGTCACAAATTGTGTTATGATACAAGAAAGCCAAAGTTATCCACAATTTGACTAAATAACGCACATCAGAAGAAAAATGCTTTTCTGCTAAAAATAGAATGTTTCTGTTTCGTGTTAGTATCTTACTTTAAAAATTCAAGAAAAAAATTCAGTTAATTTTGTTAGATATGCTTTGCTTAAATGCACGTTGGTCTAATGTACCCCTGCTTTTTTTTATACATGTCGAATCGGAATATACTTAGTTGAACAGAAAGCAGTCATTCAAAAAGAAGTTCGGTCAGATGGTTACTCGGAAATCAAGACGACTATTGATAGCCATTTCAGCATTTATCTCACGAGTGCTAAAACTATTTATGAATGTAAATAAAAATAATTCCCTGCTTTGTTATTTTATTCGAATATAAAACAGAAGTGACTATATTTAATTCAAGAATATATAACTTGTTTTGGTCATATAAACTCGTTACAAGAGCTTTTCACACTTTACTTTTACGTGAACAAATGTTATTAATTGATCCTTGCTCTGCCTTATTTATTTAATTCCGAATTCGAATTTACGCCTTTTTTAGTTGATATGGTAACTGGTGCTAAATTTAAGCAAGAGTGGAAAAAAAATCTAAACATCTATCGGGCAAGAAAATTTCACGCAATAAACTTCCTGGTTGTTCACACATTGAGTAACAGATATCACATGATATGACTGACAGAGGAAGAGAGACGAAGTTAATATAATCATAACTATATTAACCGTTCGGCATTCCCGAGGTTTTAGAGTTAGTTAGTGCAAAGCACATCAAATTAAGAGAAAATATAAAAAAAGAACTGAATCAGGTATTTTCTTTTCGTTTTATCCCCTGTTTTCATTAACTTTTATTTTTTCTCGCTCGAAATACTGAACGAGTCATTGTTGTGAGTGTTGCTCGTGGGTGGTATTTTTCTTAGAAGCTGACAGTACTTTGTTTTGTTTCTTCAATATAAATCTATTCACTGACATGGTAATAACTGAATATTCTATCATGCCATGCCGATGTCATCAACGCCTTACAGAGCTATTTCTTCAATCTGCATATAAAAGTGGTCTGTTGTGTTAGGAGATATTTGAGTTCGATAACGTTTCTATCTTCCTCTTACACTCCCTATGCCATCCTGATTGTCTAAGCTAACAACATATGAATCACGGTGGGTGTTTTTGTTCACTGATATAAGAGATACCTATAGAGACAAATTCGTAATTTTAATGTTTTATTCTCTCGCAAATCATAAAAAGACTTTTATAAAGGAACACCGACAACTTAAGTTGTTTTTCTGTTTCTATCTGTTCTCGAGTAACCACATATGCATAAATGTATACTGAATTTGGCATGTCTATATGTAAAATCGTGTCTAATCGTAAAGTTTTAGGAATCTGAAATAGAAATCAGATAGCCGAGTTCAAATTCTAGTTGAATTCCTTGCATTCACTTACGCGAAAATATCCTTGGGAAAAGTATTAATCTGTCTCTTCTCTCTAGTTATGATTGGGTTCAATAGCCTTAGTTGGCAACCAGTCTACTACAGAAAATAATGGCAACCTACTGCGGGAAAATCTTCTGTCCAGTAAGACATGACTGTTTCTAGACATGATCGCCCAAGCGTATATCACCTATGCCACTTAACTTAACTCGTAAAAGCAGAAGGATGAAATCACGTAAACAGACAAACAAATTTTCTCATTTCCAGAAATTCTCTATTCATACACATGAGTAAGTATCTTGTTCTACGTGATTTCTTAGCTATAAACTCATACATATTGTTTTTATATCGAATAACCAAAAGAAATTGGTATTAAAAGCTGAAAAAATATAACAATATCTTTTCAAGGGGTGTATAGACAAGGACACAAGTATGTATATAGATAAGCATGCCGCGATATATATATATATATATATATATATATATATATATATATATATATATATTACTGGTATAGAAATTTTTAAAGAAGTGACGGATTTATTTGTTAACTCTGAATATTACTTATACCTTTTCATATTACTTCTCAAATATTCAGGCAGATAGACCCAAATAAATATATATATTGTTATAACGAGAGAGAGTTATGGCATAAAAGATTTATTCTGCCATTTACATTTCACTCGACATTATTATGACCGTGATATAATAACACCATATTTCATGAACGTGAAAGCTGAAAAGAAAAGGAATGAACAACATGCACTGTTCTCACAAAACTATATACATATACATACATGTGTCCCGTGCAGAGAAAAATATATTACATATATCTACAGAAAGAACAGAGTACAATGAGAAACAAAAGAGAAAGCTCTATCATATGGTGTAGTCATTTTTCTCTGTTTGGTGAAGCCATGTTTAGAACACTTGATTCAAACAGGTTAGATTCATCTACTATGGACAAGGCGAGGACATCTCCCACTAACAGGATCAACGATTCTTGGTTATTCCCAATTTGTGGACTGCGTGGTGGAGTTTCTTACTATATCTGGGAAAGATACAGAGTTCGGTCGGTAAATTGTCGTCATTTTATATTTTTCATTTTGAGCAAGCATGTCGTTTGTTTTTTATTTTGTTTAATTCATAGTATAGTAGGTTCTGTGAGAAAACGAATACCATGACGCAATACACTCTGCCAGAAATTTTGGAACGGCATACTGCGCTGTTTAGCATTCGCACCAGAAACACCAATACGAAAATTTCAGAGTGTTTAAGCGTCAATCTAATGACAATGGAGAAGATTCGAAAAGTGTTGGATGAATCTATTGGTAATTAAAATGGTTGGGCAGCTCAAAATTCTCACTCTAATCGAATTTTGTAATTTCTCAGTGAGGGCCTTAGTTTCAACACGGTTGCCTACATCAAGAGAAGATAGTGCGGCTCTGGGTGAAGAAGGTGGCTGCTTGAAAAACCTATGTCTGGCAAGAATACTCTGCATTCTTCTACACCAGTAGGAGAACACTGTCATGGCTCTTAGGCAATTTCTCCCACCACATAGCATCTGGTAACTTTACTCCCCAAACTTCAACCACCCCGATTATTATATTTGGGATGCAGTTACGCAAGACCCAAACAAAACTCCTTTTAAAACTAATGATTAACTGAAGCCAAGCCATATGGTAGCATTTACCGTTTTAAACCAGGAGACGTCGAAAAGAATTGCAAAAGATTCTGAAGTCGTCTAGAGAACGCGGTTGAAGTAAATAGCGATTCAGTTGAATAAATGCATTCTTTTGTATTTCAGGATAGATTTGCGGTACATTTGGTATACATTCCTGTTAAAATGAAATGTCAGTATTATTTTATAACTGCATAAATTTTGACGACAGTTTATTTATCGCACCATATATATTCTCAAAGTAAAAGGTAATCATGTCATTTGTAAACTGTTGCATTTTTTAGAAGAATTAGATCCAGCTTGGATGGCTGTTAAAAACAAAACTGAAAGATTGACTACCTTTCTCGGTTTATGAAATAACGTCAATAGATGACTGTCAGGTGACCCGTTTGACTTATTTCCACAAAAGGTAGATAATCGTCTTCTTTTTCCCTGCATTATTTAATAAAGAAACGGAACGTCTACTCAAATATGGGTCCCTATTAAAAAAACGTTTATGTAATTTTGGACTAATAGACAAAATTCAATCACATCTTCAGTCATTGTTTTTTTTACGTTAGGATACAAAACTGAGCAGAATTGAACGTTTCAAGATTTGAAGAAGAGTGGCGTTTATAAGGCATTATGCAACTTTGCCTGGTTGTCGACGCAAACCATGCTGAAAAGGTCTAAATCACGATAGACCTAACGATGATTTATTTTGCCAAGAATTTTGCTTTGAATTTTCTGAAAAGTTTTTATTGTTTTATATAAGATTTTTCGAATATTGAGAGTATATATGTATGTATATGGGTGTGTGTATGTCTGTGCGTTTCTGTATATATATATATATATATATATATATAGAGAGAGAGAGAGAGAGAGAGAGAGAGAGAAACGCACAATATATATATATATATATATATATATATATATACAGAAACGAAGTGACACACACACACACACACACACACACACATATATATATATATATATATATATATATATATATATGTATATATATATACATACGGATATTACCCCATAATTATAAGGATCGAGTGTTATACTGTCAATATTTCAGATGAAAATTCAACTTATATCTCAGTAAATGGCTACACACATATTGATATTTAATTTGATATCGAATGATGTGACTGCACGTTTTTCTGAATTTGTGAAAATTACATATTTGCATATTTGTATGTCTCTTTGTCTCTATATATTTAGGGGATCGCAAGCTTTTTTATTTACAAAGAATAGGATGTTTGTATATCCAATAATTTTATTACTTAAAAGAGATTATGTAGTTGATATCCATTTAGAGATTTATTTATTAAACAGTATTTTAATTTAATTTTGTCTTCCAGCCTGAATATAAAAGAACAGAAGATGTTGTTCAGTCCAGAAATGTGATTCTCTGTCTTTAAGTAAATTTCTTTTTTCAAATTTAAGTTTAAATACATCGATTTCACAATTTAAGTTACAGCTAAATTCGATCTTAATTAAGCAACGTAGAAATGGTGTAAAGAATAGCGGATCGAACTGAACAATTAAACGGCCTATTTCGAATTTGAATCGGTTTCATTATATTCGACTAACGCTTGAATATCACTTGGAATTTCATGCATCCTGTCTTTATTCCCGATAAGTTATTGTTATTCTCAAAATAATTTTAATATTTACGCGATAAAAAACTCTTACAAATCAAAATATGTTTCGACTATAAATAACACAAACATATGATAAGCAGTAAAACAATCAACTAAATCGATATTTTACTTATTTTTTAAATATATAAAATTAACTATACAGTATTATGCAAATTTATGAAAATGTTAATTGTTATCAATTTTGGAATGTTCTTTATTTCATTTTTGTTACAATTACTACACTTGCTTTTTATAAAGTATCAAATACTGTAATTCCTAATTATAAGTAAGCATTGACAAAAAATAAAATGTCTCTTCAAACTAGAACATTCTTCCTTGACAGCCAGTGAACGGAGGTATTTATAGTTTTTAAGCTGCGACAGTCATCGTGCAGAACACGTAAAGGTCGCTGGTTTAATTATATTTCATATCCCAACACAATCTTAATTGCATAGACTAATAATATTGACAAACTATTATTGGAATTATTACAATGAAGTTTGTTTAATTATGATTAGGTTTCAACTCACGTTACTTAAATAAGCGTAGACATTTTATTAAAAGAAAATCAATCTCATCATTTTTCCAAAATTCCAAATATATTTATAAAATATATGTAAATGATATTAATTTTTAAAAACGAAAAAAATATTTAAGTTGGACTACGTGCTTAATTGAGCTAAAATATTGTTGATATAATCGAATAATTTTGATTTAAAGAAGATTTATTTTCTGCAAAAGCAGACGAGGTGGTTGCCTGAAATTGACCTATCTTAAATCAGGTCAAAATCTCTACTTGCTACTGACAATTATGCTGTCTGCATCTGTCAAAATCTCTAAATCCCACAGGATAAAATGTCTACATATACAAGTTGTGAAATGGAGGCTTTTGTAAAATTGCAGTATATATACTATTGTTTAATTCACTTGATAATATATTGACAAGAGAACGAAAGCAAAAAAATCTTTTGTTACGCGAACATAGAGTACATTGTTATACGTTTATTTAAAATTTAACACTTCAGGAAATGGAACAGAATGTAAGTAAATTTGAATAGTGTCAAAACTGAAGCCAGTAAAAGACGGGGAATTCTAATATCATGATTGCTAGCGGCATTGCAAACACAAAAGCAATGATAAACTCTTTTGAAAATCTACAATTCAATTTTTAGTTTTAAGTCGTATTTCTTGCTCTTGTGGTGAAGGAAGTAATCTCTGCATTAACAAGAATGAGACTGATTAATCGATATCTAGTTTCGTGCTCATCTGCCAACGTAAAATAAATTTGTTTCAGAAAATGGGTTGCAATATCGAAACGGAAATATAACAATATTGAAAGCGTTTTTTTTCATGTTTTTATTTTTTATCTTAAGCGAAACACATTTAATAAGATAATTTTTATGCCTTACATCAAAATGGTTTCTATTTAATGTTTAACGACAGGCACGGAATGTGATAAATAACCGTATATATAAATGGAAGTCAGGCGCAGAAATAGAAGCAGCGAAAACAATTTTTCATCTTCCCACAACGTTTACATTTAGCGAAAGCCACCCAAGTCTCAGGCGTTTAAGCAGTATTTGTCGATTCAGTATTATTTAATAAATTAAATATTATTAAATGATCGGTGATATATCAGCAATGATCTGTGATATATCAATTGATAAACCTCAAAACGAATCAACAAAAATAGCTACATTTAATCTAATATCTAGAGTCATGTAGTTAAACAGCCTCACCAAATCTTTACTTTTATATAGATGTCATGAATAGCGTCAAATTCGACAGTCCATTTCTAGCTCAAAATTGTCAAGCTCTAAATTATCAAGCATATGTCATTTCAGTCGGTTTTCTATGTACGAAAACTCGACTGAGAATAGACAATGAAAAGTGACCGATCATTCGGATACCGTGGCAGGGTAAATTTTGAAACTTGTCCCCTGTTTCCGCGCTCCGGTTACCCACTTTAAACACGAACTTTTATCGTATTAGTTGGAAGACTTGCGTAAATGCACAAAATTCAGACATTTGGCTGTTAGGCCACAACAGTAAAAAATGTTGTCTTCTGGCAGAGTATGACACAGACGTGGCAGTTTTTTTCTGATATAGATGAGAAAGCAGACAATGCAAAGTGCCCGATCCCGCATTTGCAAGATCTGTATAAAATTTCAGTATTGGCTTGAGGGTTCACCCCACGCTACACACTAGCATGGGTTGCCAATTTAAACTGGTTAGGAACCTCTGATTAAATTTTCGTAGTTCGCCATTATTAAGTATGACTCAGTCCGGAATCTTTTTTACGGACGGAGACTGAGAGAAATAGACAATGAAAATTTCCCAATCGCACGTTTGAAGGAATTTGGAAAAATGTTGATTCTTGACCCGAATATATGCGTTTGTATTCCGAAGGTGGAGCCCGTTTTTGTGCCAGATAGCCTCTTAATGGGGAGAGTTTTTGTAAATTTCTATTCTTCTAAGATTTGATGTCGGGTTTGCAATTGAAATGTTCTTTAACTTTTATTCAGTCGCAAGTGCCGTTTTTTAATATCCTTCTCCTTAAAGTTCAATTTTCGAGCATTCTTTGTCAGGTATGGGCGTACTGAAGCCCGTTTATGAAGGTATTTCATATCAGTTCGGCTCGATAGTGTTCTGTTGATGCTGAATAAAAAGAATTGTAATTAATTCTTTTTTATTAAGGCTTGATAGAATTCGTAAATTGAATACGAGGGAAGCTGTCGCCTCCTAGAATCTAATAAGTAATCATTCGATTTCTTTTTTTATATACAGAATGCCCAGGTTTGTTAAAGATTCTTCGTTGGAAGGTGCGTATGTGAAATATTCAAAAACTGCTGTTGAGACAAATTTTGTAAAGTAGTGCAGTTCATTATTTCTTTCGTATCAATATGTACTTGAGAATTTGTGGCTGTTCTTCTCCAGTGACGATATATTAATCTGGAGCCAGCACGTTGGCCCAATAACAATTTTTTCGGAACAGAGTAGAATAGCCATTATGAAAATGATTTATAACATAAGTTCATTAACTTGTAGTAGACAATTAGTATTGGTTTAAATTAAAACTTTAACGAACTTATATACACCTGCCTCTCCACTGAGGTCGGATGTGGCACAAAGCCGAATTTTACGCAAGGGATGCGAGTAAAGTTTATCGTAGACTCAGCAGAGAATATGGTCGGGTTCTTATTTGTTTTTCCCAGACGAGGCTCTACTATTCAGCATGGCTTCGTCTGAATTCCTCTTTGCCCTAAAATAAAACTTTGATAAACTGTTATTTATTTTCGTAAAAGTATAAAAAAATATAGCACAAAGTCGAAAATGGGGAGAGAAGGCTGGTCTTCATCTGTCGTAAGCTAACTCAGCTAACTCCATTCGCTGACGCAAAAAAAAATTTACAATATTCTTTGCACCAAGACATGACATTATTACTTACTCTTATTACTACAATCACTATAACATTTCAAGGATTCCGAAAATCTAACTAGTTCATATATGAACAAAATGTCGCCGCCGACATTTATGTTTGAACACAGATTATCATATAACAAACATGGTCAGCCTCGTTTTGATGTAATTAGAGTAATCATCTTTTAGGATCACGTGACGTTGTAAAAATAATATATATATATATATATATATATATATATATATATATATAAAACATGCTATTTCCTCAAGTACAATTCGTAAGGAAGAACATCTAATCAGGGATGTCCAGGGCAACAAGCTTCAGCGCTTCCCAGATTTCAGTCTCTGTAACTTAGCCCTCCCACCCAGCTGCCTCAGAATCATGATTACTTGAAAGTAATCATGAGAAGGCTCAATTAGGCCTGCGTTTAAAGTCAGGTGATATGCATATTGGTAGCACATAGTTCTGCACATAGTTCAGCGGCCATATTTCTTGGCTCCGGATACATTATTTTTAACCTAGCCCTATCTACACGAGCTTGATTCTTTTTAGTGAGCAAGGAGGCCAGCTTTGCTCTAGCTATCTCTACATTCCCACTAAAAATGGATTTAGTCGTTCTATTAACTTTGGATCCGCATGCCGTTTGTGCTGCTAACATATTTAGATTGTGTCGACCCCTATACTCAGCAGCATACAACCGAATTTTAGTTTTTCAAAAACCCCACCACATTCTCCGTCTATTTCCGCTGTGTCATGAGTAGCAGTGGGTTCGTGGACCAAATAATGGTACGTTAAATTTTCAGTAGCTAAGTTAGCATTAGGCTTATCTAAGTTTAAGTAAAACCGGACAAACCTATAATCCGAATAGAAACTTGGACAACCTAAGGGGCTTGCATCCACACTTAACTAAAACTCGGTATATGTAGCTAAAACGCACCACCGAATCTGAGCCGCCGCTATTAGTCTAAGTACTCACTACATCCAGGTAGGATCATTTCGATGCTTATCGACAAGACCGAACTGTACGATAAAATTCTGAAATGGACTCACATCCGTATTGTTAATACCCATTTTTTCTCTTACACGGTCTAGAGCGTGGTTAAGGATGACTTTTCCCTCGCCCGCTTAAACTAGTAGAAGAGATGTCATGAAAAGCAGCACAATCTGGTGAAAAAAGACGAGACTATAGTCCGTGTAAACTATCGAATGAAAAGATGGACACCATAAGAGTTTTAAATCGACTCTCTTAGCTATCACCCGTTCAATATAGCTCGTAAAAAGAACCGAACCCAGGCTGCCACTATCTGTTCAAGATAACCATGAAGAGAATCCAATTAAACTCATCCAAGGTCAAATACAAAAAGAAATTGTATTTGACCTTGTCCTCGCTGCTATATACCACAGATGTCAGCTCTATCTTGATGAACTTGTTTTCTTTTGCCTTTCGTCCTTTCGTATAATCTTCGATTGAATCTGTATTTCATGAACTTCTATCAGCTTTAAAATAAAAGTAACGTATGCTTAGTTGAAATAATTAAAAATAAAGAAATTTAGCAGAACTGACCAGCTTTTGAGTCGATAGAACAAAATCATGTTTAAATCCAACAAAAAGTAATTTAAATTAGCTCTTTAGTAGGATTGGAATTTTTTTCTGCTAATACATTTCTAACAAATCTAGCTGTTTATTTTGTGAAGAATTTCTCTTAATTTTATTTTAATACTTAACTTATTTTTTTGTTTTTTGTGATTGTTAATTATTTGTTACTGTAACTATATTGTGTTACATACGTTCATTGTTTTTACTTTTTTATTTCACATTTATTTTTGTCTTTATATTTTTATTGTTTAGTCTTTGTGAATCTTCTTTCTATAATTTTTGTGAATGTTTTTTTCTTTGAGAAGCTTTTTTCTTCTTTTTATTTTAATTTTTTATATTTCTAACTGTTAAATATCTGTTATTGAAAATTATTTGTGACTGTAATTATAGTCTACTATACAGGCTCATTTTCTTTCTATTTTTACGTTTGTATTTGTAATTTCTGCTTATTTTGGTTACTTTTAGTTTTGTGTATATTATTTTGGCCTCTTTGAGTTGTGTGTGTGTCTGCGTTTGGTTTGTGTGCGGTTATATCTATTCACTTGGGTTGTTATGGTATATTATATTGTTTTTTTAAGATTTCTGTATATGTATGGTTTTGTGTATATGTTCTTTAGTTTTAGCAACAATTCAGTTTCCTTTTACAGATGTGTGTGTATATATATATATATATATATATATATATATATATATATGTATGTATGTATATGTGTGTGTGTGTGTTGAGGGTTTGTTTGGGGCTAGAAATAAAGACACAATGACGGAACAGAGTTAAGCATATACGTTAACAATGAATAATAATAAAAAGATATGCAACATGCTAAGATCACTAGCGTGACTGAATTTTGTCCGGCTGTCAGAGCTATGTTCTGGAATACCCTTTAATATTTTCTATTGCATCCAGCATACAATGGATGCTACTCAAGGTCATCTTTAGTTGGTTTATCTGCAGTCAGTAGAAAGATTGCCAAATCCCCTCAGCACTCACCTTTTTGGAGATGCGTCAAGGCGCCAAGCAATAAGCTCAGCCCCTTTCGAGGTAAACGTAAAGCTTGAAAGATGTCTCAGCTGGGATTTGGCACCCCACAGTATAATTTTTCTCAGCTGCATATCCATTGTCAGTCAGGCATACAATCAAGTCGCACTCTTCCCGAAGATAGAGACACAACTGAGAACCGACTCGTATTACATCCACAGCTAGAATGCACAAAGCACGATATTCATTTTTGGCCAGTATACATAACTGCGTATAAGTCTTTTCATCTCTGTAAACTTTAGATGACCGGCATGGGGACCTTTCAGAATTATTCGTTGTAGTATAATGGGTATGACATGACGCTCACTATATAGCAGTACTTCATCTCATAGCGAGAAAATATTGAAAGTCTGTTTGTCCTTTGTACAAGTGTTCGTTTTTGTTTGCCTAATAAACTCATGTTTTATAGCTTCTCGTTTGATTTGGTCAAGAGTCAAATGGGGTTCCATTATTGTGTTGCATGATGTGATTTTATATTCGTCTGTTCAAAGAGAAGCAATCACAGTATCTTTAAGAGTTTCTCTGTGTTTTGGGACTAACCTGGACAGTTCATCGGAGTTTTTAGACGGTACGAACTTTATTTTAAAGTTATTATATATATATATATATATATATATATATATATTCTTTCCCATCTCCACAGTCTGCTGTATACACAGGCAGACCATTTTCGAATCGAAGTTGGTCAGTAACGGTGTTTGGTCTCTAGGCAATAAAAAGTGTCTATCGTGGATGTACCGGAGAAACTTTGTTACTTCAAAAATAATCCCTAAAGACTCATTCTCCGTTTGCGAGTAATCCTTTTTTGCAAGAAGTGTTGGCGCATGGGTTACTGGTTTGTGAGATCCCATACGAACTAGCGTCACTGGCCACTATAATGTTCAGCTCTGGGTTATAGTAGGTGAGAAATAAGTCTGACATCAAGACTTCCTTTATTTTGACGAATGATTCTTAGCATAGATTTGTCCACTCTCAGTCCTTTCCTTTCTTCAAAAGTTCGTTTAAGTTGTGTATATTCGGTATAAACACTTGATAATATTTTGACAATCCTAAGGTAGACATTTTTGGGAGAGGGCATATCCTTGATTGCTGTATACCGTTCTGGATCAGGTATTATGCTATTTTTACCGATAATGTGTCCAAGTATTTAATCATCTCCATAAAAATGTCGCATTTAGATTCTTTCAATTTGAACCCGTGAATTCTTTCCATTTTGACTGATCAGTAATATATGGTCCAAATATGCAACCACGAAGTCAAATTCGCTCACCATACTATCCATCACTTGTTGGAAAATTGCCGGCAGATCGTTTACCCCGGATTATAGACGTTTAAATTCTACAACCCACGGTGAGTGTTGATGTAGAGCAATTTAGAACATTCTTCCTCCACCGGTATTAAAAAATACACGTCATTGAGATCGATTTTTGAAAGAAAGAATCCCTCAATTTAGTTTCGCGAAAATTTCTTCCAGTCTAGGTAAAGAATAATGATGAACTTTCAACGCCGCATTAGGCCGTCGAGCAATAGGCTCAAACCAGAATCTTCTTTGAATTCTGCACATAGACGGTCGGTGAAGCCCGGTTCTTTCTAGTCTGTTGAGTTCATTATTCACTTGTGGTAAAGAGGCGAAAGGCGAATTTCATTTTTTCTTAAATACTGGCTGGATATCATCTTTTAACTCGAATTTTTACACCGATCAGGCCCCCTAGAAGAATATATTCTAGAAAAGTTTCTTTTAAATCTTTTATTAGTTTATTTCCCTCGGTTGTCAGGTTTTCAAGTTTTTGGCAAAATGAATTAATTGGCATATCCCACAACTTAAGTTTCCCCATCCAGTCAGTGCGGAAAATCTTTTGCTGTATACTTTATAATGAAATGAAAGTGTTTTGTTTTAACGTCCTTTCTTAAAAGTGATAAGTTCTTCCGTACTTTTGATTTTCTCCCTGTCACAGACCTGGCCATTTTATTAGTTCTTAGCAAGGTTGGTTTCTCCTATGTGTATATATTTATGATTGTCAAATCTGGACCAGTATCTAACTGTATTTTAATAGTGTATTTAGGATGTGTAATTGCACATATTTTTTATAATGTTTAACCCGTCTTGTTAATCTGATTTTGTATTTTTTCACAGCTAGTAACCTTATTTTCCTCGCTCAACAATGTGAGCTCCTGTGCCCAAAATGGATAAGATTTAGGCATATTCCAGCAATAACACAACTGATACCAATGTACTAACCCACAATTGAAACATGGGTTATGGATAAAGCTGTCTTGTTTCTCTTTTGATTGGTTTATTTAAGAAGGAGAATTAAATTGTTTTTGCGTACTTTTCTTATGTAAGCTATGCCGGATTCCTCAATTTTTAAAAAATTTAGCGTACGCTTACGAATCTCCGACAGTCATCCGCTATTTGTTAAAAAGTCAAGTTTGGTTCATTTTTCAATTTATGCAAAAAATCTACGTCTAATTTCAGTGTCTTTAGATGAAACGAGTGCCTGAACAAATAACAGATACTTGAAATTGTTCGCACTCAACTCTGACAGTTTGAAATCGTCTCAATGCTTCTTCACGACCGACGCAAATATAGTTTAATCTTCGCTATCCTTTCTGGTTAAATTCTTACACTTCCATTTCTCATGAAAGAGTGAATTTTTAGAACTAAATTTCTGTAAAAACTTCGTTTCGGTAAATGTTATTTCGTAAAATATAGTTTTGGTGTTATGTATGGTGCCAAGCTATTGAAGAAAAATGCGAACTTTCTTAGAGTCCGACCAATTTTAGCAATCTGTGACGTAGAAGTTCTTGATTCTTCTAGAATAGGAGACGGAAATTATATCCTCGTCCGGAGAATATGTAAAACATTTTATTTCGCGCCAGATCATATTTTGTGAGAACGCAATTTCCTTTTCACTAATCTGTCCCCTGTTTGCTAGTTCAAGCAAGTTTTTTGCTGTTCATGAGTTTGAAGTTCTTGATGCCTCATTTGTGTTTGGTTTTTAAATTCAAGCCGTTTTTTCAGCTTCAGTTCACTGAATAGCAACAAAACAATGAAATAATTTCCTAAGCGCGAAATTCAAAAGTGATATCTGTTAGCATGTAACTTAATGATACAATATTACAATATTTACAATATGTAAAACGATGAGCACTACCTGACAATCTATTCTACATTTCTTACGCAGGTTTGACAAAAACAAAAAGGATAATCAAGATAAATAATCTTAACAATTTTACAGAAAATACAGAGCCTAGCTAAATCACATATGTTCAGATATTCTGCAAGAGTTCTAGCTTAGATTGAGACATAAACATTCAATATTTATATCAATGTATAGATTGTAAAATCAATAATGTTATCTTAAGTATTAGAATACTCTCTATTACGATCTCCAGTTTGCCGAGATAACTTCATTATAGTTATGCAACTAATCTAAATGTCTCTTCAATATTTATCTTCGTCGACAACATTGGGACATTTTGGTGCTGCGCCAAATTCAGAATTCGCTGCTCAAGGAATTATTCAAATGTTTGACAATAAATAGACTAACAACAGCTGGCGAAGATATTTTTGTTGGTATCGAACCCAGAAAAATAGGAAGTTCATTTGAATTTTTTCTTTTTAATCATTTCACCCCAAGCAAGGCATTCCACTGCCACTATAGCGCAGGGGGTTACATAGAGAAAAATGATGAGAAAGAGTGGTTAGATATAGGAAATATCAGAAGGAGGGTGATAGACGAGTAAGGGGGTACATAGGAAGAGTGTTTGAGAGAATGGGTTCGAGTTAGTGTGTTAGGAGGTGTCTATTGACCTTACATTTAAACTCCTGGAGGTTGTAGCTGTCGGGGAAGCAAGTATGCGGAAGGGAATTCCACGGGCGGGAAGTGCGAGAAAAGTAGCTGTTGGAGCAGAAATTGTGGTTACATTTTATCGGTTTCACTGGAAAAGGGTGGGACCTAGTTGCTAATCTAGTATCTCGTGCAAATTCGTACCTGGGAGGCACCAGTGCTCTAAGTTAATCGGAGCAGAAACCGTGAAAGTATTTATAGAAGAGGCACAGGGAAGCCACGTCACGCTGGTGAGAGAGTTACTGCAGGCGGTCACCCATGTCAGTATCGATCACATTACAGATTTTCCCTTGTAGTTTGTCAAATCAAATATCGATAGAAAGGTATCGTATAAAAAGTTTTGTTTTATACGCTAGTGAATGCATCAATCATATTCTAAGAAACAGTCCACTGGACAGGAATCAAGTCCTATGGAGTAGCCAAAATTATTAATAAAAACTAAATAAGCTACTTAGAATTATATATATGTTAGTTTATGTTTATATCGTAACTCATTTTTATGACTGTGTTCGCCAAGCTAAAAAAAATGGAATTGTAGTGTAGTGAATAAAAAATATAGAATGTTATATCGTGTTTTTTCTAGATTTATCATGCAGTTTTTCGGACCAATTTGGATCAAAATGACGTCGAAATCCAAGAAACTGTTTCATCTTTTCATATTCAGTTGTTAGTTTAACTTGTAACGTATATAAATGTAGGTAGAAAAGCAAATGTTGATACGTTAGCGAGAATGTCGCGTCGCAAAGCGCTGCTAGATGTGCCTAATCAGTTCTCCCCGGCCTGATAAGTCCAAAAAGAAGTATTGCTATCATATAAAGGCAAGTGTTATCCAGCTTGAATTTGCCATCTTCAATAGATATCAAAATCTTCCCTCCTTTCTTGTGCCTGATGAATTAATTTCCACACTACAACCGCTTTCCCACAGATTAAAGTTCGCATACTTCTTGCTGCTCTATAGCAATTTCTATGCATAGTGGTCAGACGAAATACATTTTAGTTTCACTAGTCATCAGTTAAGATCTCGCAACATATTTCCCTTCGTATTCCATTGGTTAGATGTAATTTCTAATTGATAAGCATTTTCCCAGGAACTGTTTCTTTGCATAACCAGCCCACATGAAGATACATCTTTAAACCATTCAAGCCTAAGGTTAATCTTTATATTCTAAACATATCACCATATATTGTGCCTCTTCTGCGGATATCGTGGACTGAGCATGCAAGCAATGATGAGGTGTTGGAAAGAATGGCAACAAAAAGAAAATTAATACTGAGCATCAGGAAGAGACTACTGAAGTTCCTGGGACACGCAATGAGGAAGGAGAGCTTGGAGAACCTGATACTGACTGGCCAGATTGAAGGAAACAGAGACAGAGGAAGGCAGCGGATAACATATTTGCAGGGCCTGATCAGGTGGATGATGGAACGGGGGTTGCCAGGAGTAACAGGAACAAACATACTAAGTGCCACAAGGGATAGGGAGAGGTGGAGAACCATGATCGCCTACGTACTGAAGAGACAGGGCACAAAGAAGAAGAAGAATCTGTAGCCCTCTTGTGCCTTGTACAAAGTGAACATCATTGTAGATATAATTGATTTTTTTTGTGATCGTACACTTTCTCATTTTTCTCCTGGTTTACATCAGAAAAGAAATCATTTTGAATCTCATCTTCTTGAAATGAAACTAGACGTTAGCGAAGGCACATAATTATATTTATTTTCTCTCGATACCATGTAGTAAAATGCTAATCAAATCCTAAACGTTAAAATAAATTTAATTTTCGTTTCTCAGTGTAACATTTATAGCGAAACATAACTAAAAATAATTGTTTTTAATACATAATAATAATTTCACAGGACTATACCTAGGGGCTTTGTGAGGAAGTTATTTTATTTTAGATCCATACGAATGATTACTTTTCGTCCCCTTGTAACATATTGTATATTAATTGATATGTTGCTTACGCAGTCACTGACCATCGGGAACGTTGACACAATTCAATTTTCCTTCATTCACGTTGACTTGCAAATCAAATTTATCGTACTTTTGTAATTGATGAATAAAGAAATTAATGGACGTTTTACTTCCCACACACATTTCAATATAGTTTATTATCACTATATATACTATGAAAAGCTGAATGACCGTCCTTGGAACGAAACCGTAAAGTCGCTGAAATCTTTTCAACACATGACTATAAGCATACAAGAATTACTTTAATTTTTCAGTTGATTTTAGTCAATTCAGAGAACGCTACTGAATAGGCTTTAACAAAAATGTTATTGTTGTTTATCCTTATCAGGTAATTAAAAAAAATCAAGCCATAAACACTATAGGAAACAGTTAATACGCTACGCTATTTTGATATCTTTTGTAATTTTGACAGGATGTAGCGGTACATACTGCGATTGGCATGTTACTGGTTGGTCAGGCTTTTTAACATATTGCTGGGGAATATTTTTGTATTCAAGGTTATCCTTCTTATAGATTGGATTCCAGTTAAAGATATAGAATCAATATCTTTTGTTCGTAGCTGGGGGAAGAAGTAGATATGGTTTCATGCCTTTTCCAATTAAATCTGTGTGTAACCCGCCTAGAATTAGAAGGCTGCTTTCCAATTTATCATTTCAATTCGCTATCTATTACTTCATTCTTTAGAAGAAGGAGTCATTTACTTACTCAAGATATTAGACACAATGAACTGCTTATTTTCCCAGCATTTTTAGCGATGGATTGTATGTACGATTTTCACTTGAGGTCTGGGTTAAGTTTGAACCTCAGCAAGCGTTTGATGCGGAGTTAAGAATATTTAAAAAATTATCTTATTAGAAGAAATCTTTGAGGATATTTATTGAATAAACAAGTGTAAATCAAAAGATTGTTTAAACAAAAACAAATATTTTATATACATATATACATGAAATATTAGACAGATATTTTTGGAAGGCTATTGCAATGGCAAAATTGATTCAAAACGAAAATCAGGCTTGATTTTTAAAGAAAATATTGATTAATGAATGTGATTTACAAAGTCCTGCATCAAAAGAATTAATCAGCAAATCAATGTTCGTTGTGCAGATTTGTTATTGTTATTATAGTCAATTAATACTCAGCTGTATTTCGACAAATCTTGTAAACAAAACGATTTAAATATTTAAATATTAAAATTTATTTACCTTTCGTTGTAGCAGGTAGCTGCAATAAAACGTTTCCTTTTTTGTGTTGTAAATAAGCTGAAATTTTGAATGTTGTTTCATGCAGTTGATGTATGAAATCATGTTTGGTGGAAGACTATTCATCTCCAGGTCTGTTTCTGATGAATGTTGAATTTTGTTGAGATGAAAGTTTGCGCCAGTATGAAAGATTATTTAACTTTTAATCTTTCTAAATGAGATTTAGTGATGATTTAGTAAAAAAAAGGAATATTCTTGATGTTTTTAATTATTCAGGAATCCTGCATCTTTCAATTTCAGTTTTCTTACTGAAGATTTAGTTTGGCGCTAAAGACTTTATACACTTTTTAATCACGATAGCTTCCGCAGAATTTGGCGCAATTTCAGATTTAAACACGTGTACGTAGGCGTTTTTGAAATATTCAGATATATTAACCAGTCAACGGAGATTAATTTTAAATTAAATTACGAATCCTCTTTTGTGTTTCGTTTTATCAAAATATTTAGAAACATTACTTGCGATAATTAAACTGTCGCTAAGGCGAGATGAAAAATTGTCGAATTTGATATTTATAAACCTAATTATATTTGACAAAAAATAATAATAGAAATGTTTAATTTGTCTGAAAGTAGTGTCCTAAACGTTCAAGGCACATATTTTTTTCTGAGAGAACATACGTTCATTGTGATAGATAAAAATTCAGAGCCGTTTAGTGACGATAGACTTTCACACGTTGGAAACGGCGAAAAGGATTCAAGACACAATCAGTGAAAATGACTTTTAGATTACATCTATGTCAAACAAATCAAAAATTAGAAATTAGGCGTGTTACAGAAAAGTAAGTGGGGAAAAGGGAAAACGGATGGAAGGGAAAAAAGAAAACAATGAACGAGACAAGGGAAGAGTTCATTGTGAGATAGGGAAACAGAAAGAAGAAAACCTCAGGCCAGACAAACGTCGAAAGGAACGCCATCTAAATGAGAGTGGAAAGAAAGGGAATTCATTTTTGATTTAAAGTAATATTGTCTTACTTTTGCACGGATAAAATTACTTTAAATTCTATACTGCAATAAAAGGGGAAAAGCAAAAACAGAAATTATTGCTTTGAAGGGTATCTAATTGATAACTAATAAGTACACATAAACACACACACACACACACACACACACACACACACACACACACATATATATATATATATATATATATATATATATATTTCAATATACACACGTCAATATCCAAAACAAAGAATTATAAAGAAAATATAAATACGCAAAATAGAACAAAGTTACCTAATATAGATGGATGGTCATAAGGAATTTAAAAATATGGATAATTGTAGGGTACATCATAGATTTCCTTCAGTTATCTCATTGTATCAATAAAGTGATTATTGATATGAATAAAACACTAAAAGTATAAATGAAAACGGTTTTAAAACGAACATTTTCGGTAGGGGAAGCATTCGAGGATTGGGAATATATACTTAGTGCTTGTATTTAGTTGCTATCTAAAATCATTCCCTCGGGAAATTTAAGGGTTAAAATGTTAAATATTTAGAACGTTTTAATAAAAACTCAAGTGATTATGAAGAGTGAAAGAAAGCTCCTATCAGACATCGATTTATTTGTACAATTTTAGGAGGGTTTCAAAATTTCAAAATGTAAAAGTTTAGATTTGTGTCGTCATTTGCTTATGAATTCATTACGTATATTTAAAAGTAGATTTGGTTATGTTTATTATTTTATGCTTTTTAACTAAACAAAAAATACATCTATCGCAATTGTTTTTTTAAAATGCGGTCAGAACCTATTAGTTTCCAATGTATTATGGGGTTTCGTTCCTCCTTTCATTTCCTAAAATCTACGGGAACGGGTTGTATGAAATCTTAGATTGCGATTACAAGAGGAGTGTTTGTAGGTCTAGTACCGTTGTTAAAATCACCTGCAGACTTACCAATATAGTTTTAGTAATTCCTGTTGTTATTGTAGCGAGAGTTGGACTTGATTGAATACCTGTGTAGATCTACCTTTACCTTCTACCGGACAGTTTATGGATTTATAATTACAAGAATTTAACATTCCTGTTTTTGTGTTGGATTATGTAAATTCCTTAACATTTGATTTGTATGGGAATCCCTTATATTATGAGAGCAGGAGTAGCTAATTTTGAGAGTATTTCTGTTTAAGATTTTGTGTAGTGCCTGGTGGGTGACGAAATAATTACTTATTAGTTTAAGAAAATATTTCTCTATATTAATAGATTACAGAATGGCGGAGTTAAACCATATAACATAAATATATTTTAAAATTCATTTTCAATGCTCATGTCTTGAATCTTTTTCGACATCTATCCTTTCTTTTCTTTTCTGCTTAATCCTACCATCCGCATTAATGTCTAAACGACAAATTTCTAACAAAATCTACTCTCTTTTAAGACCGTTCCCATTATTCTTTTTGATATTATCTTATTTTTTCCTCGTAAACTTCCGGGTATGAATTTATTTTGAGTAAACTTCCGGTAAATGATTTTGTACTGCATTTGCTTAATAAATGAATTTTGCCGCTAAAGATTTTTCCTTGCTAAAATGGCCATACGGAATATGTAATTTTCAGAGTTTTATGTTAAAATAACTATACTTGTCTCTCTAAAGAGAAAATAATATTTATATAGTGCCCTCTGTCATGATCATTTTTATTATTAATGAAATTAATATTAAAGCTTCTGTTTTGGATGCCATTTCTGTTTATATATATATATGTGTGTGTGTGTGTGTGCGTGTGTGTGTTTGTGATGGGTGTTTTAAATTTACCAAAATTTCCCAGAAATACTTTTAAATACTAAGGAGTAAATCTATTCAATAAAACCGTCATTAACCACGGACTCCACACGAATTTGGAATATTCCATATCTAGGGTTGATGGTCTTTTTGTAAAATGTGTGAATACTGCCACAGTTATTGCTTACATTACTTTTGTTTTGTTGATTTCTCGCAAATAATATTTGAGGATTAATAGGAGGTTAATCCTTACATAAATACCTGATAAAAATTCTATACAACCTCCTTCTAATATATATATATATATATATATATGTGTGTGTGTGTGTGTGTGTGTGTGTGTGTGTGTGTGTGTGTGTGAGCGAGTGACAATATTTCTTGGACGGTCTGAAAATAAAGTTTAAGATTGAAAATAAGATAATATTTAAGCTTTGCTGAACACGCCCAGAGGGAATATGCCAATGATAGGCCTAAAAAATTATGCAGATATTAAAACTGATTCCTCTAAAAATCTACAATGTAAATTTTAACAGATCGAAGGCATTCGGACAAGCAAGTCGGTAACAAGTATTTTTTATTTTTATTTCAGTTAATATAAAAATATTATCAGTGCCATCAGCAAATACATGACAAGAATATTGCCTTAAGCTATCTTATACGCACATTCGTCGTGATATATATATATATATATATATATATATATATATATATATATATATATATATATCACAATGAATGTATCACGACGAATATATATATATTGATAGTGTATACTGGAATAATAATTCAACTGAGAATACGCTAAGTCATTATTTTTGAAAAATTTTGAAAGAATTCTTCCTATTATATTAAAGCAAAATTAGATACCAAACTAATTCGAGAATATTTCTGTGCATTTTTCTTTGTTTTTTATCAGTAATAATTATTTATGAATATCTTCTAATTATATTGCACTCTGGCTGTAGGAATCGCGTATTTCGAAGAGTTTCCAATGATTAACGCTCGATTTCAGGTAAATCCAGATTATGAAAAATGACAGAAATTTTCTCATATTGGACTATAAACCCTTCTATTTTTTTTAAACGTATTTATACGTGTTTGGCAGCTCTGCATACAGAACTCAGCTAAGAAAAATATCTATCTATGCATCTATCCAGTATTGAGTTGACCACTATAATCAGCAGCAACCTACCTAATTTACGATTTTAATTTACGCCTTCACATATTTCAAACGACTGCAGCGTCAATATCGGCTTTAGCATTAATAGCAGTAGTTTCTAGAAATCTTGATCCCCAAAAATCGATGCGTTTAACATCTTGTTACCAGTCCTTCTAACTGTATCTATATCATAGTTAGCATGAACTCATAAAAGCCTATGATACGAGTAAACTATATAATGAATCGACTCTCTTCCCATCTTCTTCCAGTCCGTCTCTGTGATAAGTTTTTCTTTAATGTCAATGAACTTTGGCAACGGTGCTTTCTGAAAAACCTATTTGCAGAAAGAACCCGAAGGTTAAAGGTTAAATGTTTTCCTGCTTATATATATATATATA
>JBBBDQ010029596.1:0-165529 GCA_037127315.1 Ascarosepion bandense | reverse complement strand
CGTGGTAAGAATGGTAAGTAAAAAAGTGGTATTATGGTGCAAGGATTATTGTAAGTGTGTCAGGGTCGACGAAAGTGAATAGCTAAGTTAAAGTAGGACAGATGATGACCAGCCCTCCCCATCCCCAATTTCGGCCTTGTGCCACATTTTTTGTATTTTACAAAAATAAATACAACTTAAGTCACTGATGCCTCCTCAACAGGTGTTTACTCGTGCAACCAGACTGGCAACTGGGTCCCACCCCTTCACAGTCAGGTTAGCCAAATGCAGACGACAATTCTACTCCTGCAGCTTCTTCTCTCGCACTTCCCGCCTGTGGAACTCACTCCCGTATTCCTGCTTTCTTGACGGCTACAACCTCCAGAAATTTAAATGCAAAGTCAATACTCATCTACTAACCACTGGACTCTAGCTCTCTCCCCACCCCTGTATAACCTTCCCTTTCTCTCCACCTATGTATCTGTCATCGCACCTGCTTTCTCGGCTTTCTATTGTTCCTTTCTAACTAGTTTGTACTCCTCACTCTTTTCTAATTAATCTTTTTACATTTATGTAGCCCCCTGCACATTAGTGGCGTTTCCGCCTTGCTCGGGGTGAAACGATTAAAAAAAAAAAAGTTAATCTTTTACTATTCCAATTCGCTTTCGGATTTCAATGATGCACGCCAATTAAAACATTTCCCAGAGAATGAAAGCGTACTTAATAGATTAAAGGAAAATATTGTAGTTGATTAAAACGCAAGGTCGCAAACATCAGGAATAACACGGGAAAAAATTCGGAACTCATTTAGTCTGTTCATTTTTAATCTCTATATTCACTCTATAGTCGTCACATTAACTGATTATTTCGTTTTCCGAACGCAGCAAAATTCTTTCACGAGGAAAAGTTCTGATTAAATGACATTAAAATTTAGTTCTAGTTGTAGTTTCCATCTCACGGATGAATTGTTTATTCTGGATTTTTATTTATTTATTAGTCCGACTGATTTTATTTCATTAAACATTATGTTAATGAGTGCACATGTATGATTAGTAACTGCATTTATAATCAAACACTATATTTTTTTAGTCTACCAGTCTGAATATTCGAGAAAAAGTTTTAAAGAAAAATATGTGGCAATAAATTTAAAAAATCCATTACTTCTTTAGGAGTAATGGATTATTTTAAATACAATTATTCTTTTTGAATAACAAAATGAATTTATTCTAAATACATTTTTTTTTTTGTTATTTCTCCTACACCTTGTCCCGACATCCATTTATTCAAACTCACTAAGTATGTTATGCATTGTTCCAAATAGGTATTTGAACTGCTTAGCAACTTTGTCATGTTTGGGAAGGATATTGGAATAATCAAGAACGTTAATTCTTTGTTTGTATATGATGTTTGGGGATTTTAAGCGGCACACATATTGTAACAGAAAGAAAGAATCTAGGCTTCTAGGAGCAGACTAAAAGAGCTTACCTGTGCCGTTAAAATTAGCAAAAGGTATCGTGAAAACATTAGCCTAACAGGTAGGTTACGGTCGTCAAAATTGAATGAATTTTAAACCAGTCAGAAAAAATTTACCTATGTATAGTGAGACCCCCTATATTTATATAAAAAAAAACAAGCTGATCATAAAATATTGCACTAAACTGGAATGTATATGGTATGTTACAATGGTTTTAAAGTTTTAAGAGAATTTATTAAGATGGGCGGAAATGCCAGTTCTGAAAATCAGTATTTAACTTAAATCTTTCGCCTGGATTTAAACACCGACTTCTGACAACTAATCATAAACATTTGCACTATACTGGTGTGTATACGGTATGTTACAATGGTTTTAAAGTTTTAAGAAAATTTATTAAGAGGGGCGGAAATCCCAGTTCTGAAAATCAGTATTTAACCTAAATCCTTCACCTGGATTCAAACACCGACTTCTGACAACTGGAGCAGACTCTCTATTACGTCTGCCATTAAGCAAGCTAATCGATTTTGTGATAAATCAATAAATACATGGAAACTGTAAAAGGCCGAGATATTCCGGGAATGATTATGTATTCGAACATACAAAAAATACAAAATCGTTCAATTCTTTCTATATTTACAAAACTAGCACGGTGTAAGTCTAATTACATATTTACATTTTCCAATCACTTGTAAACTTACTCTTTATAATTATGATGTCCATTCTTGTCGCTCTGTCTGCTTGTAGTTTTCGCAAACACTAAAAACCAACAAACGATGCAAATATATGCGTACAGACCGAATAATTACAGGCATTTCTAATCAGTTACATACCGACATTAATCTAGGAAATGGTTGTCACATGCTTTCGCGATATTTATTTTTTATTAGTTGCCATTGCTAGTATCCATTTATGTGAACATATATGAATATGGTATTTATATAAATACATACAACCATAGATGTGAACATCTGTCAGTGTGTAACTGAATGACAAAATGGAGGAAAATACCTCACGCGTTCAATCCTATATGAACAATTAATAATTAATCAATCCTAACCGAAAAATTATAATAAAACCATCCTAGTCAAACAATGAATACTGAACGAGTCTTAGTCAAACAATTATTAATTAACTAATCCTAGTTGAACAATAAATAATTAACCAATCCTAGTTGAACAATAAATGATTAGCAATCCTAGAAGATTAACCTGTTAGTAGCAGCTAATAGTGCATCACTTGTGGACTTGTCCGATATATAAAGAGCATGATCTTGTGTGGGTGTAGAGGTGCTGTGGGCACAGTTTCTTTTGTCTGGCATGCTTGAGAGTGTCATGCAAGACCAACTTTTCGTCACTGATGAGCACCCGATCACATATGGGTACATGGGTACGTCGCTGGTCCGAGAAAGCAACGATAAATTGATTGTCATTTGTTGTTGCTTATTGACTCCCAACGACAACTGCGACAACAAAACAACAAGAAGCCATTTGTTCCCAGTTTTAATCTCTGTCATCCCAGAAAGTATACATCACGAGTATGTAAAAAGAACTCAATTCCATCTGTTGTGAGTGTTTATATAACTACCTCAGAGTGTTTTATCCGCGTACAAATACTCTACGTTGGTGAGCCACCATGCGGTTACATGTCGGGGGTAGTCACCGACATCGAGTGAACCTCATCTGCCGACTAGGAGCTTACTTTTCAGGTTAATTCGTCGATGCAATTAGCTTCTCTGAAAGGCAGTAAATGCAAAATCTATTTTAGCATCATCTAAAGTGAGTTACATTTTACAGTTAACAGAGTGAATGTCTCAGCAAGATAAGTTTCTTGTTTTCTTTTCTTTACTTCGTGTAGGGTTTGCTTTCGTTATTCTAAATGAAGAAAGAGTGCGTTAACTTAAAAACATCGTGGTGCTTTAATGGATCAGTTACCTCGGATAACAGAAAATCTCAGAGGTGTTGAAATTTAATCGTTAGATGATGCTAAATCTGCAACAACTATTCACTTAATAGAGAGCCTCATAGTAAATGAGCTACAAGCACTTCAGTATTTGTTTTATTCTGTAGTGTCATGTCGCAACGTTTGAAAAAGGATGTTCCTCGCTGAGACCTACATGCCTCACGCTAGGTCATGTTAAGTAGAAAGTTGTATACAGCTGACAGTATAGATATTTCTGAACGATCTGACGAGAGTATTTACGAACGTAGCTTTAGCTTTTACGTTATTGTTTGGTTTTGCAGCAACGTGCAGTATTTGGCGAAACTACTTCTAGAACAGCCAATACTATGTTTCATGTCCTTTTCTCTTATACTAAATTATTTATAACTGATCCATACACTGATGTCGTTGATTTTTTTGTTATTTACTAATTCCACATCATTAATTTTTATAATGGAGTCAGGGTAGATTTAATCACTGATTTAATTCCAATTCCAGATTTATAGTTTCTGTTTTAAAAAGATTTATCTTGATTTCGATTTCTTGGAACGCTTTATAGAGAATGATCATTTTTTTTTTGTTGTTGTTGTTGTTGTTGTTGTTGTTGTTGTTGTTGTTGTTGTTGTTGTTGTTGTTGTTGTTGTTGTTGTTGTTGTTGTTGTTGTTGTTGTTGTTGTTGTTGCTGCTGCTGCTGCTGCTGCTGCTGCTGTTGTTGTTCAAAATCGTTATTATCCCAACTACGAATTAATGAGAGCAAGTGACATTAAACGATAACTCTCTTAATATTCTGCGAGAATAAATAATTAGCAATCCTAGTAGATTAACCTGTTAGTAGCAGCTAATAGTGCATCACTTGTGGACTTGTCCGGCATATAAAGAGCATGATCTTGCGTGGGTGTAGTACTGTTCTTCTACTGTGGGCACAGCTCCTTTTGTCTGGTACGCTTGGAAGTATCATGCAAGATCAACTTTTCGTCACTGATGAGCACCCGATCACATATGGATACATGGGTACGTCGATATCTAGGTTTGGATAAATTTTACTCTTATCTAAATTTCAAAGACATGTACTTTTTCCGCGTATGTTTTTGCACTATTTCAAGTGCGTCAACTAGAAAAGGCACGACCCTAACCTTAAAATTTCAAACTTTTCTAGCTATTTGGAAAATCCACTTCTTTGCTTTATTTTTTCTGCCTCTGTTTGACAACCGATACAAACAGATCCATGTTCCGACAGATCAGCTTTTCCTAGTTTAAGTCTATCATATCAGAACTTCTGGTCTGGATAAAAGAAGTTTCGAATGTCAAAGTCCTAGGATAGCATATTCTTTTTGTTTTCTGCAACACATCGGTTTTTTGCTGTGACCAGTTGTCTACAGGGTTGAAGTAAAATCGTTTGCTTAGGTTTTAATAGAGCATTCGACGGGCATCTTATTCCTTTTTGTTGTGTGATCGCCCCTTTTTGTATACAAGAATGGACTTGCCTGATGTGTACATATAATGTTGCCTATACAGAGAACGAAAGTCGTAGCATTGCTTTGCAACCTGCTACTATAAACACTGTCAGTTCTCTGCCTTCGGGCGGAGAGCGCTCTCTGCTCGAAAGCAGAGAGCACTAACCCAGTCTTGGTTCTGGCGAAGAGTAGAATCACGACTGCGGAAAGATACAGATATTTTTGGCCTGGATATATGGCCGGGAATTCCCACATTAAAAAGACCTTCTGTCACATTTCGCCTTAAGTGGGAAGGTGACTAAATACCGTCGTAGTGTTGCCTTGCAACCTGCTACTATTGACACTGTCAGCTCTCTGCTTTCGGGTGTAGAGCGCTCTCTGCTTTTCGTGGTTCCGCCGAAGGGTAGAATCACGACTGGGGAAAGATAGACAGATATTTTTGGCCGTGCTATATGGCCGGGAAGTCCCACATTAAAAAGACCTTGTATCACATTTCGCCTTAAGTGGGAAGGGGACTAAATACCGTCGTAGAATTGCCTACAGTAGTAGTCGCAGATCTGCTACTATTGACACTGTCAGATCTCTGTCTTCGAGCGGAGAGCGCCCTCTGCCTTCGGGAAGAGAGCATTAACCCAGTCGTGGCTCCGCCGAAGGGTACAATCACGACTGGGTAACTATAGACACTATATATATTGACACTATATATTGGCCGGACTATATGGCCCGGAAGACCACATAAAAATGACCTTGTGTCACATGGTGCGTTCAGTGGGAAGGCCTGCCTACAATAGTAGTTGCAAACCTGTTACTATTGACACTGTCAGCTCTCTGCCTTCGGGCAGAGAGCATTAACTCAAGCGTGGCTCCGCCGAAGGGTAGAGTCACGACTGGATAACGATAGACATATATTTTTGGCCGGACTATATGGCCTGGAAGACCCACATAAAAATGAACTTGTGTCACATGTTGCGTTCAGTGGGAAGGCCTGGCTACAGTAGTAGTTGCAAACCTGTTACTATAGACACTGTCAGCTCTCTGCCTTCGGACATAGAGCATTAACTCAGGCGTGGTTCCGCCGAAGGGTAGAGTCACGACTGGATAACGATGGACAGATATTTTTGGCCGGACTATATGGCCTGGAAGACCACATAAAAATGACCTTGTGTCACATGTTGCTTTCAGTGGGAAGGCCAACTAAATACCGTTGTAGAGTTGCCTACAGTAGTAGTTGCAAACCTGTTACTATTGACACTGTCAGCTCTCTGCCGGACTATATGGCCTGGAAGACCCACATAAAAATGAACTTGTGTCACATGTTGCCTTAAGTGAAAAGGCTAACTAAATACTATTGTAGAGTTACCTAGCTGGCCAGTAAGTTGGTGCAGAGTTAGTTGGAGTTGTTTGGATATAGACACATTACCCGGGCATATTCTTTCACTTCAAGACTGTATATATTAATTTCTACTAATAGTATTCCTGAATTGACTAACCCGTGTTCCAGTTTGTATATCTCGTTCAATATAACTTACATTTTCATATCTCCATATCTGTTTTTGTTATTTATTATTTTGTGTGGTTTCTCAACCGGAATTTGCAACACTTTTGAACCAACTTTCATCATTCACATATTTTTTACTTTACATTATTACCTTTATATGTTTAAAAAAAGGTATAATGTAGGACATTTATTGTTTTTTGAGTTTTCTCTTGTTTTTACTTTCACATATCTTATCCTTGTGCAATTATTCTAGGCTGCAACTATAAGGGATACTATTTCACATTTTAAGTGTTTTCTCCGTAACCATGACAATGTTGTTTGTCTTGCAAATTATAATCTCGATATTTTTATTTTCCTGCTTTCTTTCTTTGTTGTTGTCGTTACTATTCTTGTGATCGTTCGCTAAAAACGTAGCTTTTCGTTTAATCACCTAAGTTAAACAGTGTTTAACTAGTTTTGGAAGCAAGAAACAGGACGGAAGTTTTATATGTGATAAATGCGAGAAAATAAACTATTAAAATAGAACTGATGGTTACATCTAGCTAGTTCTATTTTAAGACGATGAGACCTATTTGCCAATCTAGAAGCACGCTTATATTCATGATTTCGAAACACTAAGAATGACAGCTCGTAACAATTGTCATGAAATCATTTGTAGAAAGGATAGATGAAAGGCACGACACGGCGGTAAGAAATTGACTGGAGTCGTGTCGCCAGCTGAAGATCCATCAAAATAAAAAAATATATACTTCAATTGATTAATTGTAGAGTTGGACTAGAGTTTCTTCATTGAAATAGTCAACCAAAACAACTCAAAAGACAGAAATTAATTAATTTCTTGGGCTAGGATTGTAGGCATCAGAATTTTAAGCCTCTGAATATTTTATGTAATTTCAAGAGAAATGCAAAGAATTGTTATAGATTCTTGATGTTTCGTAAGTAGAACCACCAAACCTTTGTTTATCATTGAGCTACAGAAATGTTTCGGTTTTGGCATCCTAATATTAGGTATTTTAAAAAGCATCGTTGTGTCATTTGAACTGTAGAGAAGAATCGGGAAAGTTCTAGTTAAAATTGTATTGTCAGTGTCTGTTAATTTAAAAGCGCAATTGTAGAGTTGATTTCTGTAAATACGCATGTCACGAATAAGATCAGATCTCAGCTTAAGAGAGAAGCAGTTACTTTGCATAATAATTAATCGTCCAACAGAACAACTCAACATCATTGCTGATGGCAGATTTTAGTTGAATACCGAACAAAGCATTGTTTAGAGAATCGAGTCGAGCGGTAAATTTAGATTTGGAAAAGAATTGGTTGAAACTGAATATCATTCGACTTAGAGGTACGTTTTAACCTAATAGACAAAGACAAATAGATTTGACTTCGTGTTAGGAAGACTAATTTAAAAAGCAGGGTAGGGATCGAATTTTCGTATCCGAAAAAAATAACGTTCTAAAATATTTTTGAATACATGTCTTTTTTGCCAAACTTGATTTATGTTAACGATGTGGACCGGTGATAGAACCACGAAATGATAACGCGAAACACGGTGGTATGGTTAACAACATATATTAAGTCAAAAATAGATACAAGAGAAAAGAGTAAATATAAGCTTAACTTACTAGTGACTGACAGACAGACAGATTGTACTGAGCTGAACTGAAGCCACGAGAGTGATTAACTCTCAGTTAATATACTGGTAGCAAGAGTCCATATTTAAGTGGGTAACGCCCCACAACAGTTAATAAATATAAAGAGAATTTAGGAACTTATTATTATTATTATTATTGTGATTTCGTATAATATTTCAGATAATAACTATTTTCTCCGATTATCCTAATCATAGAAAAATTGATTTTATTCTTGTTTTTATTAATCCATTCCTCTGATCAAAATTGAATTATTAAAAAATGTTCAAATGTTTCTAACAATGCTACGAGTATCAATAGTCGGCATTTTAACTACTTGTAGTCTGGTCGATTTAGAGTGAATATATGGTGTACCTAAAATGTTACCAAGACATATTTTATATCATTGTATCTGCTGGAAAGATACAAAATTGTGACTCCATCCTTCAAGTTCAAACTCACTTTATTTCTATCTTCTGTTGTCAAAAAAGACAAATAAAGCCGTGCTGAAACACCATCTAACGTATCTGAATCTCATCCACTAACTGACACAATCTTTGTTTTAGATAGAAGTGCTCTCATATACCGAGTAAAGTGGTTACCTAGGGTGACATACAGAAACGTGGTTACACAGTACTTGGGCTATGCGAAGGCCGAATGCGAGTCATCAAGCATCATTTTTTATGGTTATGTAGGCTCTTCCATAAGACAACATGAACAACAATGAAGAGTAGCTCCGTCCTCTGCTAACATGAAAACTGAAAATGAATTGCAAGTTGCTGTTCATCAAGAGCTATTCCTCCAAAACGAGACGAACACAGATCAGTTTGTAAAGATATCTCATTGCAAGAAACGGTCATCAGGTGATCTAAAGTGAGGGAGACGCAAGCACAGATATTGTTTCTTGAACGCCGGACATGGCTGACATCTATATACGTTTCGAAGAAGCAACAGCACAAGTCTGGCTCTACAAAAAGAGGACGAATGGAGAGACGATGCTAATTTATTTGAACGTTTATTTTGACTTAATCAGGCCACTTACAAAGTTCTGTTTGCTATTTTAAAGACAGAGTTGAGAACATTTCAATACTCGTTTCTGGTATCTTATAAACTTTTTTGATGGAGTCCTATGTTCTGAGACCAGACATTTTGCAATAGTGTTTGAATTAAAGATTTCAAATTCTATAATTTTCTGTTTTGTGCCAAGGATTATATTTTTGACAGACATCAAAAATATGTGAAAAGGTATACACACTGTTTTCAATAATCACCTTTTCAGAGTGAGCCATCACGTTGATTACCAAAACAGAACTTCCAGGCCTCATGTTGCTTAGTCGGTTGCTTGATGCAAGACTTATTATGTACGAATTTTCACGAGATACTAGATTAGTAGTTAGGTCCCACTCTTTTACAGTGAAACCGATAAAATGTAACCGTAATTTCTACTCCAACATCTTCGTTTCTCGCACTTGCCGCCTGTGGAATTACCTTCCGCATACTTGCTTCCCCGACTGCTACAATCTCCAGGAGTTTAAATGTAAGGTCAATAGACACCTCCTAACAAACTAACTCGCACCCATTCTCTCAAACACTCTTCCTATGTACCTCCTTACTCGTCTATCACCCTCCTTCTGACCTTTCCTATATCCAATCGCTCTCTCAGTACCTTCCCCTATGTAACCCCCTGCGCTATAGTGGCAGTGGAATGCCTTGCTTGGGGTGAAATGATTAAAAAAATTTTTTTCATTATTCTTTAGTCATATTTTGCTTGTAGAACACAAGGCCGTCAAGTTTTTTTATCCTGTTTTACTGACTAGACTGCCAAAAATGAAGAGGTCAAGGTGAAGATAAAAATATGGTGATAATTTGTCTCTATTAACAAAGCTTTGATTATAAGTCTTGTTAATAGAGAAACATTGGCAGCATATTGGCAAAATTTCATTTTTTTCAATATCAGTGATTTTTTACTGTTGTCTAGTCTGCAAAATACTCCAACAGCTTCTTTTCTCGCACTTCCCGCTTGTGGAATTCCCTTCCGCATGATTGCTTACCCGACGGCTACAACCTCCAGTAGTTTAAATGTAAGGTCAATAGACACCCCCTAAAACACTAACTCGCACCCATTTCCTCCAACGCTCTCCCTACGTACCTCCTAACTCGTCTATCACCCTCCCTCTGACATTTCCTATACCCAATCGCTCTATGTAACCCCCAGCACTATAGTGGCAGTGGACTGCCTTACTTGAGGTGATATCAAAAAAAAAAAAGATATTACCTGACCCTCTTGAAGGCTTTACACGGTAGAAGCAAGGGTGGATCGGAAGTATTGTAAAATTTGTCCTATTATCACCTCTCTCCTTTTATCTCTCCCGGCAGACTGTTTTATTTGTCAAATATTTTTTACAGACCAATCATAGGTCTGTAAATTGTAGATCAGCATTTGATTGGCTAAGAGGCATATAGAGCTGGTAGTTCTTTGTTATGCGTTATTTTTTATGTTATCTATTTTTACACTGCTATATACCTGACTACTGATATAAGCCAGCTGATAATGTTGAAATACGGCTAAGTTTTACATCAGGTTCATTATTTCAAATTCAGTTTGCAAATTAACCTCCATAACTAAATTTCCACAGGTAGTCCAAACGTGGACTTTTCAATTTTTAGAAGAGGAGACCAGGACCTTGCTAAAATACCATATTTAGCATGATAGCATTTTTTCGGTGATCATTGATATCGACCTGACCATTCGTATTTCTATCTGTATTAACAGAAGACTCAAGCATTTTACGTATATCTGTCTTTAAAATAGCAAACAGAACATTGTAAGTGGCCTGATTAAGTCAAAATAAACGTTCAAATAAATTAGCATGGTCTCCCCATTCTTCTGCCAGATACTTTACCCCCAGACATAGAGATTTCGTTTTAGAGATTGCGTATACATACTTATTTAGATTTCTATCACTATTTAGTATTTCTACGTAATACAATCAGGTGTGTGTACACATTTCAAGCGAAAATTCGTTTTTCAGTTATGCATTCAGGTTCTAGTCTTCAAAGAATATATTAGGAAATTTTGCAAATTATAATATTCACTTGTAGCAGAGTATCAACGAGTTGAAATGAATAAAAGCCCAAATATATTTTACCGTATATTTTAGATACTAATCAGCCATACCTGTACATATTGTAAACTAGCAGTATAGCCCGGCGTTGCTCGGGTGTAATGAAAGCTTTAAAACTAATCCATGGTTCTGGAGCTCAGACTCAGCTTTGTGTGAAGTTTGGTGAGAATCGGATAAAAATTGTGGATTTGTATAAAGGACATACAGACAGATAAACAGACACACACACAAACTTCTTGCCTTTTATTTATATATATATATATATATATATATTATCGATTTTCTGCACTATTGTAAGAACTGCAATCTTGAAAGTTCTGAATATCGTTTCTTATGTCTTTGTCTATGAGTGTATCAAATTTGATTGAAATCGGAACACTCCTTCTATAACCCGATTTTTCGATTATCGATTTTCGATATTTACCGGGGGTACCTCGACACAAAACCTAGCTAAGAACACTCGCATACGCTTATAGTACAACTGTGTAAATTTTCAAGAAAATCGGTTCAGCCGTTTCGGAATCTATAGGTAACGGATACACATACAAACAGACACACACACAGAGACAAAGTTCCATTTATAAATAAGTTTAGATTTAGATATATTTTTTTCCATTCTATAGTATTTATTCATTGACTAGACAGCCAATAAACTCGTTGGGCTTCTTTTAGATGCAGTTTATGATAGAAATGATAAGGCAACAATATTAATTTTATTGTTAGTTACACTTATTTAATTCTTATTTTCAGTCAGATGCAATAATATATATGTTATTATATTTTTTATTATACATACTTATTTATTTCTCAAATTTATTTGAAAATACGTAACGACAGAAAACAATCGTGCATCTATTTCTTCTGCCAGACACTTAACTCCAGACATAGAGATTGCGTTTTACAATGACACATCCTCATAGTCTTCATCGATCAAGCACTTGCCAAACATTTGAGATATTTGTTTTAAAAAGTTAAAATGAAGTTTACTGAATCGTATAAATATATGTTGTGTCATGTATGTCTAAATTTATTTAATAATGTTATTAAAAAGTATTACGCATGTGTATTATTTTTTACACACAATATTTTTGAATATTCAAACGCATGATTATATACGCAGATTGATATGAGAAAGTGTATTGAAAACAAATACTGAATTTTCTACTTAACATTCCGTAAGACATAAAAACATCCCTTGCCTAATTTTAATGAAATTTAGCACTGCACTTGGCAGTTGTTCAAAATACAACATGCTACTAAATTAGCTGGGGGTATTCATCATATTATAAGGTGCATTTCGGGAACACATATTCTTACATACAAGATAAGAGTTTTGGTATTATATAGTTACGAGTGTACACCTGCCATAAAAAAACTAATGGGATGGCAGTCCACTGCTTTTAGTGATTTACTTTATTAAGAGTGCTCGATACTTTCACATTTTGGACGTTCTTCTTTGATAGCATTCTCTTTACAATGGTAAATAACTCATACCTCGTCCCTCGAATTTCTTCAGAAATGATTCCTCGAAGTTGCTAAATTGTCTGGGATTTATTGATACATATCTTCCTTCCCCAAAGAAAATAATCAGATAATTTTAGATAAGGATAATGCATTGAGTATAAAATTTTGGTATTTCGCGAAATCATCCGGTAAGCAAAAGTTAGCTTCATAAGCGTTGGATATTCCGGGGATGGGAACCGCACAAAATAATGAACGAGAAACCAAATATTTGAGATAGAAAAATAAGTATATTAAACGTAAAGATGCAAACTTAAACGCAGGTTAGTAATCCAGGAATAGTATTAGTAAGAAATATATATACAAGTCTCTGAAGTGAAGCCGTAGTAGAATTAGTATGTCCACGTCGGAAGCTGACAGGTGCTGCGTAGTAATCTTCTGTCTGAGTAGAGCTCAGAGCTACTATGAGCTGTATTCTCCGTGAAACCTCGGTATCTGACGGTATCTGACGGACTCTTACGGTAACTAACGTATCTCACTATGGCAAGAGTATATGAATACTAAAGTCGAGTCCATTATCATGGAAAAAAGGGAGAACCCACAACAATAAGCTTCCTCGTTGTCCGAACCATCTTGTTAAAAAACATTCCAGGTTTGTTTTGCACTGCGAGATGCAAAAAATGTATCGATCATGGCTCAATATCGCTCACTCGTGATTGTCATTACGTTATCATTTTCATCTTGAAAAAATAAAATTTCTTAATTTTTGTCCTTTGATTACCTTTTATTTCTTTTTCTTTTTTTAAGAAACTTAAATTAATATAGGGAAATTATCTATGAACAAGTTTTTGTCTATGGATAAGTTTTTTGAATAGGTTAAGAGGCTCATCCTTTGTTCCCTGTTTAGGATGTGTTTTCCGGCTTTCTCTTTTCCAATATTCTCACTTTGTGTTTTTTTTCAATTGGAGTAGATAGATCTATCTATCGCCCGGTTCACACTTCACCCACGTCTATTGAACAGGTGAAGAGGCTCATCCCTTTTTCCCTGTTTAGGATGTGGTTTCCGGCTTTCTCTTTTCCAATCTTTTCACTATTACGTAGCCCCCTGCACATCAGTGGCGTTACCGCCTTGCTCGGGGTGATACGATTAAAAAAATATATTAATCTAAATAAAGAATAAAAAGTATGAGATATTTTACATGTTATAACATTTTAAAATAACTATGTGAACTTGGGAAACCCTGTAGTATCCAAAACATTTTACACGATAATGTATTTTGATTTAATAAAATTCCAGATTACGGAGTTTAATAGTTACCTAACATAAACAAGTATAACACAAATTATAATATGGCTAAGAAGATGGTGCTACGTCAAACCTTCATGTCTGCATTGAAAAACAGCATTCGAAATTTTAGCCTTAACCCGAACTCGAACACCGGTACTGGAAGAAAGCAAACAACTAGTTCAGCCACAAAACAGTTCAAAGATTATTGGAATAAAATTATTCTGCCAGGATAATTCTCAATACCGTTGAGTAGGCAACAAGAAACCATTCCATCATCTTACCCAAAATATTATCACAATTCACAGATAATAAAGAAACGAAACCTGTTGTGGGCCATGATACTCTATGTTCTTTACAGAGCATGGCGATACGGAAATCTCTCAGCTACCAGTCTACTGCTCTGCATCTAGACCAAAAACAAAAACGCAGTGCAATTTGAATAAACGAAGGATTGAAATCGTAATAAGAACAAATACTATCTTTGCAAACCAACAATGTTTGTATACGGCAACTACTTAAATGTTTACGCAAAGGTAAATTGTATATCAGAGATTAATAAAATGATTTTTTTATACACGAGTTCTGTATTTGTTCACAGCCTTCAGCTCTAAAACCTGAAATGAAAATAAGGTTTATGAGGTAATTAAAATTACTCCCAGATGAATATACAAAGAAATCATTGAGTCTTTTTACGTCAATGTGCCTCGGTTGGAATACAGACGAACAGTGAAGGAAAAAAAGGTTACCCCTATCGGCAAGTAAAACGCGAGCACAAAACGACTTTGTTAAAAAAAATTAGGCTATAATTTACACAAAAGCACACACACAAATATGATGCACCAAAGAAAAGTTTGAGGTATATGAACTGATTCATTAATTTATGTATCTGCCATGTTGATCATCATTTCCCGTGTACCACAGAATATTTCTCAGATCTCTTATGAACGCACAACTGCCAAATAAAAAATACTAATTATTATTTTGTTTGTATTTCAGGAATGAGAAGTTATTATTATTTACACTATTTATTATTATTATTTATTATTATTTACACTATTTATTATTATTATTTATTATTATTTACACTATTTATTATTATTATTTATTATTATTTACACTATTTATTATTATTATTTATTATTATTTACATTATTTATTATTATTATTTATTATTATTTACACTATTTATTATTATTATTTATTATTATTTACACTATTTATTATTATTATTTATTATTATTTACACTATTTATTATTATTATTTACATTATTTATTATTATTATTTATTATTATTTACACTATTTATTATTATTATTTATTATTATTTACACTATTTATTATTATTATTTATTATTATTTACACTATTTACATTCTAACTATTTTCCTCATCTTAGCTGTTCTTATCACAACGTTTCGACCATTGCGCCCTTCGGCCTACATCAAATGTATATCGATTTGGGTAACCTACAGGGAATTCTCTACTGAATTCTTTAATTATCCTTATTCGTAGATTGGATGAGCTCAGAATTTACTGAAGGTTACCCAGATTGTGATAACAACAAAGATGAGGACCATAAAATAGTCAAAATGCAAATATCCTATTGTTATTTTTCTTTCTTTAAGAAAGTCATTTTCGCCATACTCAGGACACACACACACACACACACACACACACATATATATATATATATAGTATATATATATGTATATATATATATATATATATATATATATATATATATATATATATATACTAGTAGTATAGCCCGGCGTTGCTCGAGTGTAATGAAAGCTTTAAAAACTAATCCATGGTCCTGGAGCTCAGACACTTTGGACGTTGGCACGAAAGACTAAAAAGCAATAGTTGTTTCCAGTTAAATCGAAACCGTAGACTGAAAAGGAAAGAATGGATGTAAGTCAAATTTTGATTTCCTGGTATCGATATCAAATTTTCTGCACTATTGTAAGAACTGCAACCTTGAAACTTCTGAAAATTATTTCTTGTCTTTATCTATGAGTTTATCCAATTTGATTAAAATCGGACCACTCCTTCTATAACGCGATTTTTTCGACTATCGATTTTCGATATTTATCGGGAGTAACTCGACACAAAACCTAGCTAAGAACACTCACAGACGCTTATAGTACAACTGTGTAAATTTTCAAGAAAATCGGTTCAGCCGTTTCGTACTCTATAGATGACGGACACACACACACACACACACACACACACACAAACACACATACCAATACTCCTTTAATGGTGCATGATGTGTTTTGTTAAAATGTGAAAAGTCTACTAAAGAAACTGAAGTTTGGCTTGACAGGTGTTCAAACAGATCTTCTTTCAGATCATTGCGTCCTTTCATGTACAACACTTTATGTTCTTCATAACATGTATGTATTTCAACGTATGTAAACATACACACATATAAAAGTACGAAATACGATTAAAACAATTAATTAATAAAATAAAGTCACAAATTAAAAATTCATAAATAATTTCAAGTGAGTATAAAATGGAAAACATAATAATCTTCTGCGTATATGCGTGGAAGATAAAGGTTAACTCGAGATATGATTATAGTGAACAGGGAAGCAATCTCTTAAGAGTCGGTTCTACAAGGCAGTGATTTATGACAAGAAGCTTCTCGAGTGAAACATACATCACTACAAAGGAATAGCAAGTGGATGAGGGTGTTTTGCTACAATGCGGGTGTCATGACGGGTCTTAGTCGTGAAGGTTAGGACAAGTGGAACTAAGAAATGTAGTTCATCTGAATAATCTCCATGGAAATAACAATAGACCAACAAGAGACTATTAGACAGAAAAAAGAAACTAGAGGGAATTTTACAGAAGGTGGTAAAGAAAAGAGAGAATAAATTACTAAACAAAAATTATAGAAAACAGAGTGCATGGTTGTCAACAAAAAGAAGTTCCCAACATGTGAATTACAAATTCGATATTCCAAAATCAAGAAAGTACAAAAATGTAAATATCCAGCAAATGTTTTAACAAAGAACGAAAAACAAGACACCGTAATCCGAAAATGACTTGAAATAGCGAAAGGTGTGGTGGCGCAGTGGATATCGGCTCGGAATGAAAAATCGGGAGCCGAGTTCGAATTCCAGTTGAATTCCTTGCATTCACTTACGCGCAAATACCCTTGGGAAAGGTATTAATCCGTCTCTTCCCTCCAGTTATGGGTTAATATAACAGGATAGATTTGGTTATTTAGCTTTGGTCGGCAACCATTCTACCGCAGAAAGCAATGGCAACCTACTGCGGGATAATCTTCTTCCCAGTCAGTCATGTCTCTTTCGAGACATGATCGCCCAAGCGTGTATCACGTATGGCACTTAACTGACTGACTGAATATGATAGTTGAAATAATGGTTAAGGCTTCTACTGGTCATAAAGTGGGGGATCAGTTTATTACTTCATAACAATAGGAAACCGATCCACCAATAATTACCCTATAATAATATAATACATTTCTTTCCCCTCTACCTATGAGTCAAATAACAGGACAGATTGGGTTCTATAGCCTTGGTCGGCAACCAGTCTACCGCAGAAAGCAATGGCAACCTACTGCGGGATAATCTTCTGCCCAGTCAGTCATGTCTCTTTCGAGACATGATCGCCCAAGCGCGTATCACGTATGGCACTTAACTGACTGACTGACCTTCAAAAAACTAAGCAAGGTATTAAGAAAGAAGAAAATCTCGTTAAAGACAAATAAAAAAGTACTGAAAAGAGTTGGTGAAATGATTTTTTAAAAAGTAGCTTATTTAAGCAAATGTCATTTCAGTTGTCTTCACAACACTCCAATTGAAATCATAAACACTTATCCCAGCGGCCATTCCAAAGTACTGTGCAAAGTTTTCTTCAAGGTTCATCATTAGCTGATTCTTTGCGTTCTTTTCTGCGTTCTGCATTCTGCTCTTTTATAAAGCCTACATTGGATTTCAATAAAAATAAAAGAATAACAAATGAAATCACAAACTGTGGCGGCTGACAAAAGTAAACGACGGGTAGTCGAGAAATTCAAAATGTTTAGATCTTGCAGTGTCAATCGCCGACTTCCTCTGATATCAGTCTGAAGGTTTTTAACCTTATCGAAGGTTCTACTTGTTGAAGGCCTTTCAGAACTTTGATCGCTTTGCAGCCAAGTTTAAAGAGTCGATCAGACAGCAGACAAGCTCAGCCAACTGAGTAACCCGACCATAGAATAGCTATTTATATATTAGCAGTTAAGCCCTCTGTGAATGTTAAGTTATACAAAGGCCACTCATTTGGTTTTGCAGAAGGCTGGATACACTCAGTAAACCCTAGCGTCTTAGTGGCTTTACTGCCTTGCATGTGTCGAAACAAAAAATATATATTCTGTGTCAATGGGAATTATACAAGATATTTATCTAAAGACTATTTGGTGATTGAAAAGTAACTCGCCAATTTAAAATACTTTTAATTTATTCATTAGCTTAATTTTTACAAGGAATTGATATGAGAGGAAAGTGTTTAGCATGAGGTTTTATTCAGAAATCGATATGGCTAGAAGATATCACTAGCAGCTTTTCGAGTCTCCTAGGAATCGTGTCAGCTGATTTCAGCAAGAACTTTTGTGGTCTATATAACATAACTTCTTGTATTCACTCTTCAAGTTCTTCCAAAGCCTTGGTTTGTTATAGTAAACTTGCTCCTTTACCTAACCCCACAGAAAAAGTCACATGGTGTTAAATCGAGACTCCTGTTAAATCAAGCCTGCATCCATAGAATAGAGAGTTACATTCTGTATAATTTTGCAATTTTATTGCCGCTACGATTTTTTGCAGTGTGAAGAGTCAAGCTCGTCATTCTTAAAAAACGTTGGCGCGATGAAAAAAAAGAAATATTTTTGAAGACATTGAGAATATTAGATCCCAAGCAAAAACATTCTAGCTCCTCCCAAGAAAGAAGCTAGGATGGGGGGATGTTGGCGAGCACCCTTTTTGCACATAAGAATGGACTCGCCTGATGTGTACATATAATCCTGCCTATACAGAGAGCAGCAGTGGAAATCCCACATTAAAATGACCATGTGTCACATCCGGGCTTGCGTGGGAAGCCTAGTAAATACAGTGGTAGAGTTGAGTAGTTGACCGCCGCTAGTTGGTCGGTAAGGATATAGACTCATTATCCGGACATACTTCTTAACTACAAGATTGTACATATTGATTCCTACTAACAGTATTCCTGAATTGACTAACCCGTGTTCCAGTTTGTATATTTTTGTTCAATATAACTTACATTTTCTATCTCCATATCTGCTTTTGTTTTTTATTATTTTGTGTGGTTTCTCAACAAGAATCCGCAACAGACAGATAGATAGATAGATAGATAGATAGATAGATAGATAGATAGATAGATAGATAGATTTATTTTCTCAACAATGTAACGTGGATTCTCACAGTATTTTCTACAAATATGTTCGTGGTAATTACTCTGATGAGCTTTTCATCTGGGTTCCTCGACTGCATGAATTTAAGCATACTTTTCAATAGGCAATATATTGAAGTAGAAAGATAGAACCGTAAGTTCTATTCTAATAGTTTCTTTTCTGGGACTTTTCGTAGATGGAAATCCCTTCCGATATCTTGATTCACAGCTATCTACAATATTCAAAACCTTAAATGCAACGCCAGTCGCCATCTGCTGTTTTTTTAATGCCTTTTCTTCTCACTGGATTATTCTCATTCTCATCCACTCCCAGTAATTTCTTTTTTCTTAGCGTCATTATCGTCTTGTTTGGGTCGAAATGATTCAAAAGACGAATGCCGTATATACTGTGTACAAGCGTACTTCCTTCATAGTTCTACCCATAAATTTCGGAAGTACCAATATTAAATAACGTGTTATCTATCTTTTCTTTGTAACGATAGATAGATAGATAGATAGATAGATAGATAGATAGATAGATAGATCTGAACAGACTGGGATAGATAGATAGATAGATAGATAGATAGATAGATAGATCTGAACAGACTGGGATAGATAGATAGATAGATAGATAGATAGATAGATAGATAGATAGATAGATCTGAACAGACTGGGATAGATAGATAGATAGATAGATAGATAGATAGATCTGAACAGACTGGGATAGATAGATAGATAGATAGATAGATAGATAGATAGATCTGAACAGAGACGGAGATAGATAGATAGATAGATAGATAGATAGATAGATAGATAGATAGATTTTCACCTAATGTTTCATTCCATGTAACCCTTAGGTTGTTGACTGAAACTTTTCTTTCTTTTCTCCGGTGGGAAAATTACAAGAATAATCCTGCAATTAAAAATAATTCTTCGTTCGAGAAATTGAAATATCAGCAATTCTTCTCTTTATTCCAATCCAATTTCATCCCAATTTCAGTTATGGGTTTGTTTGTTTTTTTTTTTGTTTTGTTTTTTTTGTTTTTTTGGTTTTTTGTTTTTTTTTCTGTTCTTGGGTCTCTGTTTGTATGAATTCACCTGGTGCTGAGATGTTGAATAATTCGTTCAATCATTCGTTTCCTTTTTCTAATATAATAGAAACGTTTCCTTGTTATTTTAAGAAAAGCACAATGTTATTTACTCCTAAATATTTTGTAATCGAGATATAAAAGCGACTGCAATTACTACGTAGGTGAGAATTTAAGAAAAGTGTAAATAGTTAAGATATTTAGGATGTTATACGATTAACAAAAGTATAAAAATTGAGTATAAAAATACCTGTTTTTATTAACATTTTCATTTAAGGATATAAAATCCTAAAATAAATAACTTAAGAATTTAATAGAAGTAGATACGTCCGCCTATCACCCGGTTTACACTCCTCCCGTATTTTTAAAAAGGAATAGTTTCCTATTTAGCAAATTTGATGTCAAATTACCTAAAATTGAATTAAACGTTAGATTACAGACAATATTTTCTTATATTTTTATGATGATCGGGTAGTTAAATATTATATATAAAAGGTGCTCATATTGTATTAATCAAATATTTTTTACAAATATGTTCAACATAGAAAAAATTAGATAAACATACGTCTTCCAGTCAAGCTGTCAGCAACTTAAATAAACTCCTACCGCCGTGATAAAAAAAATATTGCATTTCTGCGATAATAAAATCCGTAAAATTACATTCCATCTGCTTTTTCTATAAATACATTCATGATAATTGTTCGGATATGCTCTTCGCTATGATACCTTGACTTAATGATTTTAATCTTTGCTGCCCTTATTAAAATATTTCACTTGTTATGGCCACCGGGCTTCTTCATGTTTAATTCGATCTGGGTAATTTATAGAGAATACTGAACGAAGTTCGAATTTCAGTTGAATTCATTGCATTCATTTACGCACAAATCCCTTTGGGAAAGCTATTAATCAGTTTCTTCCCTTCAGTTATGGGTTAAATAACAGGACAGATTGGGTTCTATAGCCTTGACTGGCAACCAATCTACCGCAGAAAATAATAGCAACCTACTGCGGGACAATCTTCTGTCCAGTCAGTCATGTCTCTTTCGAGACATGATCGCCCAAGCGTGTATCACGTATGGCACTTAACTGACTGACTGAATATAATAGTTGCAAACATGATTAAGGTTTCTACTGGTCATAAAGTGAGGGATCTTTTTTCTATTGTTATGAAGTAATAAACTAATCACCCACTAATTACTACGTAATAATATAATACATTGCTTCTCCCTCTAGCTATGAGTTAAATAACAGGACAGATTGGGTTGTATAGCCTTGGTTGGCAACCAGCCTACCGCAGAAAGTAATGGTAACCTACTGCGGGATAATCTTCCCAGTCAATCATTTTTCTTTCGAAACATTATCGCCCAAGCGTGTATTACGTATGGCACTTAACTGACTGACTGACTGACTGACTGACTGACTGACTGACTGACTAAAGTGAACCCTTTCTTTAATCTACGGATGTAGACTTTTCAAGTTTTTTTTAAATTTTTATAAGCGTTTCACCCCGAGCAAGGCATTTCACTGCCACTACTGCGCAGGGGGCTACACAGAGTGGAGAAAGGATGGTTAAATATAGGAAATGTCAGAAGGTAGGATTGGGTAGATGAGAGTGTTGGGAGAATAATTGGAAGTTAGTGTGATAGGAGGTGTCTATTGACCCTACATTTAAACACCTGCAGATTGTAGCTGTCGGGAAAGCAGGCATGTGGAAGGGAATTCCACAGGCGGGAAGCGCGAGAGAAGAAGCTGTTGGAGTAGAATTTACGGTTACATCTTATCTGTTTAACTGTAAAAGGGTAGGACCTAGTTGCTAATCTAGTATCACGTGTAAATTCGTGCTTAGGGGGCACCAATGATCTAAGTTCATCGGAGCAGAAGCCATGAAAGTACTTGGAGAAGAGGCACAGGGAAGCCACATCACGCCGGTGAGAGAGTGGTTGCAGCGGGTCTGCCAAGTCAGTATCAACCAGGTTACAGATTCTCCTTTGTATTTTGTCAAGAAGCGCAAGGAGAGTAGCAGGGGCACCCGACCAGATGTGGCAGCAGTATTCAATAGATGAGCGGATGGTAGATTTGTATATGTGCAGGATAGATTCAGACGGGAAAAACTTCAGGGCCCTGCACAGAGAGCCGACTTTCATAGCGGCAGATTTGGCAATGGATTCGATATAGTCATTCCATTTGAGGTCCGCCAAAAGTGTAAGGCCAAGGAGGCGTAGTGTTTTACTCTCTGGGAGGCAAGCCTGTTCCATGCTAATGGGAGGTAGATGCGATTGTCTATGGTGGCTAGTTGATAACAGCTTCGTTTTAGAAGCATTGAAATTTACTAGCTATTTCCTACCCCAGGCCACTACGGATTGGAGGTAGTTTTTCAAGCTTTTCAAGCTCGGCAGCGAGATTCGCTTTGTCGCCCACACCGGGTTTTTGATGGAGGCGAGAGTAGATTGTGGTGTCATCGGCGTACATGCCTACTTGGGATCTAATGGCGTCGGGGAGATCATTAATGTACATCAGAAAGAGCGTGGGACCTAGGATAGAACCTTGAGGGACGCCCGCGTTCGCATGGTAGTTTTGGGAGGCATACCCATTTAATACTACCTTCAATGTGCGGTTAGAGAGGAATGACTGGATGAGGTCAAACATGTCCAGTTATACCGTAGCTCCGCAGTTTGCATAAGAGGACAGCGTGCCCGACCCTGTCGAACGCTTTGGAGATATCCAAGGTAACGGTTCGGGCTTCGCCATTCTTGTCAAGAGCCCGGTATATGTACTCGGTAATGGTCGTTAGCATATCAGCAGTAGACCTGGTGAAGCGAAACCCGTATTGTTTGTCAGAGAGAAGCCTGTGGGCCGTGAAATGCTGAATCACCTCGGCGTTGATAATGGCTTCGAAAACTTTGCAAAAGATAGGAAAGAGACTAATAGAGCGGTAATTGGTGGGGTCTGAGGGTTCACCAGAACTCTTAAATATAGGAACTACACAGGAGGACTTCCAACAGGCAGGAAAACAGGAAGCAGATAGACAGAGGTTATAGAGTTTAGAGAGAACAGAGGAGAGTTCTGAGGCACATTTCTTCAGTACTATGATTGAGATTCCGTCCCCGCCGCTCGCTTTGTGTGGGTCAAGTTGTGCAATTATCTTGGAGACCAGTGAGGGTGTAATGTGGACGTTATTTAGTTGAGCCTTAGTTCTGGGTGGGAAGTCGTGTCTAGGTATTCCTAACGAGTCCAGTGTCGAATTGGTGGAGAATCTAAGCGCAAAGCCTTGTCCACTATTCATGTCTAGGGACATCGTCTAGATGAAATAAAGGGTTTTGTTCAGTTTTCTATGTACGTTAACTAAATCGATATACACCTGATGTAGACAGGACGTCACAACAGCCGAAACGTTATGATAACAAGTACAAAGATGAGGAACATATTTTAAATAAAGTGTAAATAATAACACCCGGAAATTCAAACAAAAACTTATAGGAATTCTTTTTAATGTCCAGTTAGATACACATCGAGGTTTTGACGTCTCTCTCTAATACTCTCCGCTAACACCACGCTAATCGCCGGTCCGTACGTAAGTGAATTATATTTTATCATATTTTATTTTTATATACTTTTAATGGTCAAGAGAACTCATCCGTAATAAAATAGGGATTTTTTATTGTGTGTGTGTGTGTGTGTGTGTGTGTGTGTGTGTGTGTGTGTGTGTGTGTGTGTGTGTGAAGGAGACAATGTAAAAGCATTCATACAGTGTTGAAATAAATTCTGAAATTCTAACCGTTTAATTATGTGTTGTGTTTTTCTCTCAATATTATATATATATATATATATATATATATATACCCCATAAACGTTACATTATTTAACAGTGGAAATAAAGTATTGAAAGTTTTTTAATAGATAGAGGCTCACAAGATGCCCAGCAGCGCGCATCATGTTACTATCACGTGATACGCACTGCTGGGCATCGTGTGAGCGTCTGTCTATTAAAAAATTTTCAATACTTTATTTCCACAATAACCTTTTAAAAAACCTTTTAAAAAACACTAAAACACAAAAATTACATTACAGTCAAAAACGAGAACATAACAAAGCCGGAAATATAACACCCTTGAAAATGTCCTGTAACGAGGATATAAATTTTTTACATTTGTTATCTCCATCTGTAAGGAAACTTGTAGAAGTTTGGAGAAATTAAATCAAAAATTAATAAATTTTTCATTGTCGGTCGTTTTTAATGAATAAGATTAGTAGGCTAACAATTGACACTATCTTGCTTAAGAAATTTTGATTTATGCTAAAATAAAATGAATCAAAACAGAACAGAGACGTAATTAATCTTATTAGCAAGTAATTATACAATTATTAATTTTATTTTATTACCTTAAAACATATAAAAATAGAAGCGGAAAAATCTAAGAAAAGAAGTAAATCAAGAAAAATCTTTAATAAAAATCTAAATAAACAAAATCTAAATCCCCAAAAATTTAAATCCAAGAAAAAAGTCTAAAAATGAAACACTGGTCCTAACTTAGATGACGTAAATGGCAGCGAATCAGAATCATAGAATGTGAGCGTGGAAATTCCACTTTCTCCATAGACAAACATTGATTGTTACTATAGATTTAGATTCTTTGAAAATCAATCGAAATAAATGCTCAGACATCTTCGTCATGTTTTCCTGTGTGAAACTAAGAAACAGTGTAATTAAAAATGCAGAGGAACCATAATCATCTGTCAATGATTCACATTCATGACAGGAAAATAAAACACGAAACAGTCTTGAAAACCTAAATTTAAATTGTCTTTCTTGCCATCGCCTCATCAATTATTTACAACAGAAATATTCTTTTTCCATCACTCTTTTTGTTACTATGATTAAATTGTACTCGAATATTTTTTATCTTTCGTTTTCTTTCAATCGTTTCAATTCTAGTCTTATTTCTTTTTTTTTCTCTTTTTTTCGATTATGTTTTCCTGCATTTTTCAGTATTTAATTTGTCCTGATTACCATTAAGTCATACATTTTATTGCTACTGTCGGATTTTCTCATTCAGGTATTTGACGTCTTTTGAGAAATTCAGCTTCCATAGTATGGGGGCAAGTAAAAACAACAATTGCTTTCCCACTTTCTGACAAAACTACACAAATACTGCCAATAGTATAGATTATATTATCGTATCATGTTTACACTCTCACCTTTTTTGTATGAAATAGAAAAAAGAAGCACAACCAGCGATCATTGTAGAACTAATCCAGAACATAAACAGACTTTTTGTTTTGTTTTTGTTTTTTTTCATATCACTCCGAGCAAGGCGGTAACGCCACCGATGTGCAGGGGGTTACTTAAGAGTGAAAAGACTGAAAAAGAGAAAGCCGGAAACCAAATCCTAAACAGGGAAAAAGGGATGAGCCTCTTCACCTGTTCAATAGACGTGGATGGAGTGTGAACCGGGCGATAGTTTGGTCTATCTACTCCAATTAAAAACCTCAAAGCAAAAAACGTTGGTGTAATTAAAAGCGATTTCGAGCGAAGTAATGGTTAGCATCCGTCCTTTCCCTCCAGTTATGGATTAAATAACAGGACGGATTGAGTTCTATAGCCTTGATCGGCAACCAATCTACCGCAAAAAGTAATGGCAACCTACTGCGGGATAATCTTCTGCCCAGTCAGTCATGTCTCTTTCGAGACATGATTGCCCAAGCGTGTATCACGTATGGCACTTAACTGACTGAATGTTTAGCACACTACTCTCCATCGACCAATTGCAGTAGACTAGTGAGTTCGATTGTCACTGGGTGCTCCATCGGCCTTGTACTACATCCAAACTACACGTAGAAGTATGATTTTGTAAGCGTAAAAAATATCTTTTCAGCACCCCTCTAAATCATTTAGCCTCAGTCAAGACATTAAAGCCACAAGGACAGAAGTGATTACTGTGAATGTAAGAAACAAATAAAAAAATAGATTAGAGGAGATGGTAGTTGACAGGAAAGCAAGAAACCGTATGGGGGTTCTATAGGTGAGTAAAGAAATTATTAACATAAAGCTTATAGTTAGGCTTCGTAATTTCAACGGTGAAATAATGAGACCTACTTGCCAATCTAGTACTTGTAATTCGCCAAGTCAATACACCAAAGCGGAAAGTTCAGTCGTCCGATTATAGTGAAAATATTTATAAAGAAAGCACAGGAAAGCATTGGTAAATCAGCTGGAACCGAGATGTCAGATCAGGATTGTTAACGCTGTAGATTTTTCTTTGGATTCTGTCAAAAGCACCAGAGCAAATTTGGCAGCAATATATGTAAAAAGGAATTCTCAAAATTTTCGACTTCATTATAAATGTGCTAAATAGATTCTGGTGCGATAAATTGTCTGACACGACATAATAAACCAACATATTCGACAGCACACCTAGGAAAAGGTTCAATAAAATCATTCGACTTCAGACCAGTAGAAAACGTAAGAAAACAAAAAAAGTAATAGTTAGCATTAGACATGCTGTTCAAGACAAAAAGGATATATATATATGTGTGTGTGTGTGTGTGTGTGTGTGCGTGTGTGATTGTGTGTGTGCGTGTGCGCTCGTGTTTGTGTGTGTGTGTGTGTGTGTGTGCGCGCGTGTGAATAAAGCTGTATTAGAATTCCAAGGAAAAATAAATAAAATTATTAATAACTAATTTTTAAAAAAATTGTATTTTGGAATATCTGGATGATGAACCAACCGGTCCCATAAGATCACCAAACTTAAGCAACGTCGAGCCTGGCCAGTACGTAGATGGGTAAACACTTGGAAATGTCAGGCGATCCAAGCTTGGATGTGCAGGTGGTGCAATGGATAAGGGCTCGGAATTATTAAACCAGAGAGCCGAGTTCCAATTCCCACTGTGTTCGTTATATTCACTTACGAGCAAATATCTCCGTTTCAGAAAGAAATGAACCCACCTCTTATCCCTCTGCATTTATAGGTTAAACCCCTATTATTACCCCAAAATTCTTACAGTCTAAAGATGATAAAAGATAAATCAATTAATCAATCGTTGTAGAGATAAGGGTTTACATTTTTTTTTGTTATATTATTCCCCCTCCATTTATAGGCTAAATCTTGTATCACGGACCCCTATTATTACCCCAATGTTATTACAGTCTAAAAATGATAAAAAATTAATCAATCGTTGTAGAGATAAGGGTTTACATTTTTTTTGTCTTAACAGTTAGTAACGATATAATAGACGTTTGTAACCAGGTAAAATTACCAATTCCAAACGCTGATTTTCAAAGCAGGCAAGTTATCTCCACTAGAAATTAAAAATAGCAATTCTATATTCATTACTAATCGTTTGACACTGGGGGTAACTCAATTGTTATTAATTAAATACCTATATATTTTCCAATATTTAGTATACTTCTGCACACAAACCAAGGGATGTGGATATATGTTACTGTATATATGTATGTGTATTAATACAACTAATCATACTTTCTCCATGACAATATATCAACTATCGGGCATCGGTCCGAGAAACTGAGGTTTTTTTTTTGCTTTCGAAAGTCAATTTTTCCTTCTGCAAAACCAATTAAAGTAAAGTATATTTTACCACATCCACCAGAGTTATATTTATTTCAAACTAGCAGTATAGCCCGGCGTTGCTCGGGTGTAATGAAAGCTTTAAAACTAATCCATAGTCCTGGAGCTCAGACACTTTGAACGTTGGAACGAAAGACTAAAAAGCAATAGTTGTTTCCAGTTAAAGCGAAACCGTAGACTGAAAGAAAAATGAATGGACGTAAGTCAAATTTTGATTTCCTGACATCGATATCAAATTTTCTGCACTATTGTAAGAACTGCAACCTTGAAATTTCTGAATATTGTTTCTTATGTCTTTGTCGATGAGTGTATTAAAATCGGACTACTCCTTCTATAACCCGATTTTTTCGATTATCTATTTTCGATATTTATCGGGGGTACCTCGACACAAAACCTAGCTAAGAACACTCGCAGATGCTTATAGTACAACTGTGTAAATATTCAAGAAAATCGGTTCAGCCGTTTCGGAGTCTATAGGTAACGGATACACACACACACACACACACACACACACAGACAAAGTTCCATTTATAAATAAGTTTAGATGTCTAATGTCAGGACATTCATAAATGTAATCCTTGTTGTCTAAATCTCCTGAAGATGAGATCCAATCTTGTATAATTATGGCCATCACTTCACGTATTCAATGTTAAAAAGACATATTCCAACGCAGTTTTATCTTATTATGAAATCATTGATTCTAACCCGTTGTTAGTATAATGTCATTTCGAATCGGATATTCTTATAATAATGGTCAAGGCTGCTTTCGATGACTATACGATTAGTTTTAGATAAAACTAGACCAGCATTAAACTTTAGTAGATTATTTGATAATTTACTTATTCAAATAAAGTTTCATCTCATCTGGAAGACTTCAAATCATCTGGGTTAAAAAAAATCATTACTTAATGAGTTTGATATAGAATACTACTTCCATTTTATCTCGAATGTGTTCCATTTCTATGGTTTATCCTTTTATCACTTGAAACGTTATATTTAATGTATACTCATATTGAGTAGATGCTCAGTTTATTTATTAAACAATGTATTTATTTTCGTCTATCAATCTGAATAGTTGAGAAATCTTATTAAAGAAAAATACGCGCTCTCCGGCAGAATTTGAACCTGCATCCACCTTGACAGAAGGAATCGTCGTTAGATCAGATGTACTTTGGACCTACTGAACTACGAAGAACAAAATTCTTCTCATCTTAGGCTCTTAAAATTTTCATATCAGCTTAATTTCGTATCCAAACTTAGAAAAAGTAATTTTCTAAAGAAACAATTGATTTTTTATTAATCAGGCAGATTTTATCCCTTTAAACCTTATTTTAGTGGATAGCCATATTTATGTTTGCTGGCACTGCTATTTCGTTTATTTTTGTCAGTTTTAGAAAATATATTTTCTAAACTAGATTTTCAAGAATCATTCCTACCAGGAAATCTGATTAAGTACATTTGTAAAGTTAATCTTGAAACGGGTATGTCTACACGATTCTTTTAGCCACCTGAACTCCCTACAAAAAAAATTTTAATTAAAATTGCTACATTGAAAATATGAATCTTAAAGATAATATTAAGTTAAAGATATAACAATCCATCTTCATTTGTCGTTTGCGTCGCTACCACCTACGCTATTCTCAAATAGAAAAAGAAAACAGATGTTAAAGAATTAGAAAAAAAATAATATAAATGTTCTATTATTAATCTATGTAATTATTAAACACCCGCTACCTTGGCGGTCATATTCAAACATAGAATAAAAAAGGTATGGATTTAAATCCAGACAGAACACTCGGAGGCAGTTGGTTGTCAACGCTGACAATTTTCCCGCAAATCAGGTAGCTAAAATCAAATCATATTTAATGCCATGTATTCCTATGGCTCTTGTTGGTACGGCAGAGAGTAGGGCCATTGGTCTAGCCAGCGCGCAGCACCCATGTAACATCGCCCAGGCATGCGTACTGAATAGGTCAACTGAGTTTTAGCACCAAATTACTGATCTTTGAGCAAACAGGACGCTATCTCTATCTCCCAGGTTAAACGGATGCCTACGACTATTATAAATACCTTATATAAACTATTAGTATACCTGTATATACGAACGTAAGAAGTAACATAAAAGCTATATATCTACATTGTAAGTAAGAAGAAAATTCATTAAAAGCCTTGTGAAAACGTAAAAAATTAATCAATCGTTGTATAGATAAGGGTTTACATGTTTTGTTTGTTATCTCATCCCCCTCCATTTATAGACTAAGTCTTGTATCACGAACCCCTAAAACGTTGTGACAACGTAGAATTGAATGCACAGACCCACACAAATTATTATTATTATTATTATTATTATTTCCTTGGATTTCTGTTGTATACACATTTACTTACGGATCCCTATCAGAAGCTTAAGGTCAGAAATGTGTTCATGACATTTTCCACTTATCATTTTTTTGTAAAAAACAAAATTAGGACCCTACACATTTTACTTAGATAAAGCTCTTCGTAATGTGTGAGGTGTACCTGTCAGTAATTTTTTTTTTTTTGTATTTCTTTAATGCATAGGCTACAAGGGATCCTTTTAATGAATCTATTAGAACCTTTTGCAAACCAAGGACTCCAGCTTCAACTGGAATTGTTGATGTCTTCATTTTTTATCTTTCCACTTCAAGATACTTGTATTTTAATTGTTTTTTGAAGATCTTCAAAAATATATTACAATCTAAAGGGACTGCAGTGTCATTAAGAAAGCACACTGTGTTCTTATGGGCTATGGTCATAATGTATGAACGATTTGCCTTTATTATTATTATTATTATTATTATTATTAAATAAATTAATGCAAATGTTTTATTTAAAACCGATAATTCAAATTGTATATTTATCATGTGAATTTAATTATATTACCTCGATTCGTTGATTCATACTAAGTTGACTGTGGCTTACAGTCATAGCACATTAAATCACTGGTTCCCATAGGATCACTGAAGTTAAGCAACGTAGAGCCTGCTCGATACCAAGAACAGCATTCATATATCATCATCCAGCCCTGTGCTTTGTAGAGGACACCTAGTTTTATTATCAAAGAGCGAAATTTTGACCAAACACGGCGTGACACTTATCCCATGAGATAGACGATTGCTTATTATGAATAATAAACTAGTACATGTCTAATAATACCTCGTTACTTTATTTTATTCTTTTTTTCATAACTATTTGTCACTTGTAAAATTTTATCTCCTTTTATTTGATAGAAAGAAGTAAACATCTGCTATGGGGTTATTAAGCAATTGACGACCCGTTGACCATGACTACATGAAAAACAAAAAAAAAACACTCAAAACATAAGCGACATTTCTCAGAAAGAGTATTATTACTTAAAACTGGTGGAATTATTTTAGGCAAACAGATTTTTAATGTAAATATTCCTTTTGATATTGCTTTCATTCGAATAAACATTATTTGGTTGCTGTACGAAAGTTTTTTTTAATGAACATCTTATGCAACACTGATAATCGAACGCACACTATGATAGCAAAATATGGCTTCTAAAAGATGAGCAATGTATTGAGAAACAGGAAATTGTTGTTACAGACAAAGAGAAGTGTCAGTCAGTCAGTTTAAGTGCCATACGTGATACACGCTTGGGCGATCATGTCTCGAAAGAGACATGACTGACTGGGCAGAAGATTATCCCGCAGTAGGTTGCCATTACTTTCTGCGGTAGACCGGTTGCCGACCAAGGCTATAGAACCCAATCTGTCCTGTTATTTGACTCATAACTACAGCAGGAAGAGATGTATTATATTTTTAAGTAATAATTATTGGGGGATCAGTTTATTACATCATAATAATATAAAATTGATCCCCCACTTTATGCCCAGTAAAAGCCTTAATCATGTTTCCATCTATTATATTCAGTCAGTCAGTTTAAGTGCCATACGTGATACACGCTTGGGCGATCATGTCTCGAAAGAGACATGACTGACTGGGCAGAAGATTATCCCGCAGTAGGTTGCCATTGCTTTCTGCGGTAGACCGGTTGCCGACCAAGGCTATAGAACCCAATCTGTCCTGTTATTTAACCCATAACTGGAAGGAATAGGCGGATTAATACCTTTCCCAAGGGTATTTGCGCGTAAGTGAATGCAAGGAATTGTAGAAGAGAAGTGTACTGAACTATTATTTCATATAAGTCTTCTTATGTGGCTGTGAGTGCTGGACGATCTCTTCGCAGAAAAGTCTTGAAGCAACGGAAATATGGTTCTGAGAATACCATGGGTTGAACATGCGAGCAATAATGAAGTTTTAGAGAAAATAGAAACAAAAAAGACACTTACATTAAACATTAGAAAGAGGCAATTGATCTGTTTAAGGCACATAATGAGAAAAGAGGGTCTTGGAAAAGCTGACTCCCACAGAACAAATTGAAGGCAAGAGAAACAGAGGAAAACAACGTATAGACTACCTAGTGGGCTTGAGAGAGCGGATGGAAGTTTGGGAGATATAGCAAATTTATTAAGTGCTAAAACGAACAGGAAATTGTGGCGGATCATTATCGCCAATGTCCTCATTGGACATGAAATACAGTAGAAGAATAAAAAAACAACTTTACGAAGTCTGATGCTTATGGGACTGCAACCAGCATCTGTGACTGCCTTAATTTGACGAGAAGAAAGTCCCCCGTCTTTCATAACAACCCGTCTCATTCTCCTACTCAATGCAGGAGAAATTTTTTGGGGCCTACCAGAGGATTTTGCTTTTCCATAATTCTCACTGTTCTTTAGAAAGTTGCAAATCACAGTTTTACTGCAATTTACCTTAGCTGCGATTGCCCGCTGTGACAAACCTGCTTGTGGAATTCTAGAATTCGAGAACGCTCAACTTTGGTAAGTTTGCTTGCTTTAGGCATGGTAACACCTTTACGCAGTGATTGGTAATCTCTAACTGAATTAAACACATTGGAATTACTATAGATCTAACAATTTATACCCCCGGTCTTATAATTTTGATCATGTGTAAATCGCCTCATTTTATAAAAATGTAAATTTCTAAATAAAATGTTTAGAATGTAGCTTTTTGTTTCCATAACCTTTTAGATTGTAGTATTGATAATCTTAAGTGGGAGGAGTTTCAAATATATCCGTTAAAAAAATTATTTTTAATGATTTTTAAGTGGTCTTAAATTTTTGATCGGGAGTGTACATACAAAAATAGAATATTAAGATTGTATCAATATTTTGTTGGAATTCTCTATTATTTCGGATCTATTTTTAACCATGTTTTGGTGGTTTTCTTATTTCTGTTTTGCCTTTTTCTTTCCCAAAGTTTGTATTATTTTTTTATTTATTTATTTTGCAAGTACCTGCCGTGGAAAACTATGTCCAACATAAAAACCACATATTCTTTTGACACACATTCCCAATGTATTAACCCTCAAGGCAATGTTCATGGCGAGAGATATAAGGGAATAATCTGGAAGACTTGAATTAACAGCTACTGGTAACGGAGTATCTGTAGAGAATTAGAGAACGCTGCTATGCACAGTCAGTAACGCAAAATCCCATGAACGATACTTCGCGTTTCCAAAAAGTTGTTCGCCTGGAGCATCTCTACTTTTTTGGCTCTCGAAACCAAATCATATTACTCAAATTACACACGCGATTAAATAAAAACAAACCACATGTGGAACAAGTAGTGACTAGATGTTGACTCCGAGTATGCGCGTGCCCGTTACCCAAATGGATGGAAAGACGCAGTCTTATTAAAAGATTTGTCTCTAACAGGAGAAGAATCGGGAGCCACAGACGTAAACGAAGACTGTCCCCGGGACACTTCAACGGATTTTGAAAAGACATGGCGTCCTATAAATTATGACAAATCCTTGAACTCTGTTCTCTTGAGTGGTAACAAACGGATTCTTAGAAGTGAACACACCCACGTACCGATACTTCAGAGGAGAAGCATGACACGCATAGACTACGAAAATACAACGGGCTTAAATCCACTTCAAGCGAGAACGAGGAAGAACATCCTTATGCTTATGGGAATCCACCGTGTCTTCACAGGCAGCAAAACATTCTTGCTAGGATCAAGGACTTCATTCCTATTTAAAAATAAGGCAGGGGAGAATGTAATATGATCCATTTCCTTCATAAATGGATCTGTCCTAAATACATTCAGGAAAGCTGCTTGTATTCAGAGTTGACCAAAGCTCTCTAAAACATCTGACTTGTTTGCAAGACCATTTTTAAGTTTACACATATGTTGGCGTACATATTTCGTTTTCGTGTTTAAAAATCAAATTCAAGAAAAATACTAATTAAAAGGGGGTAAATCATTTTTCAAAATGGCCGACGAAAGCCGGCCTGTTCGAAAAAATCTCTTTGAAATGAACCACCAGACAAAAAGGAAAAAAAAAAAAACAGAAAACAACCGAGAAAAGAAGACCAAGCTGCCAGATCTCGGAAAGCGAGAAAACCCAAACTACCCAACAAAAGACCAAGAATAATGAGAAGAATAAAAGCAGCAAATTTTATGTAGCGGCCAGGAAATCGCTCTCTTATTGGAAGTCCCCGCGAAGTGTATAATAAACATTAGAGAGTTTCTGAAGTGAGCCAAAACCGAACATCTTATCAAAGAGGACTGGCTTTTTTGTATGCCACCAGAAATTACAGAGGTTTAAAAGAGTAATTGTGTCCGATGTTTGGTGGACAAGCGCTCACGCAAGATGTGTGGCTCCAACAAAAACCATTGACTTCTTTGTGGATTAATCAAAGGAAAAGGGCACTTGATATAAGGTATACTATCACCAACGCCTGCTGACTATGAGGATATCTCCAGTCTTGAACTAATCACGAAAGATTTTATCACGTATATCAGGGCAGAGGATGGACCAAGTTTCAGTGTACGAGGTTCCTCCTCAGATCTTAGAAGAGCACTTGCATACTTACATGGCTAAATAGAGGCAGGTACTCAGTGCTTTCTCTGACGACCTGAACGGGGAATTGTATTTCAAAATTATGACTGATCATAAAGCTTTCATCTCTGTCTCCAACTGCCTGCATGCAGGGGGCCAGAAATGCCGGTCATTGTATATGGTGGTAAACCAATCTGTTGGAAGAGAGGTGAGACTAGTCACCTGTCCTCTTCCCGCCCAGAGAAGAAGGCCGCTGGTGTTCTGGCCCCCACCACTTCAATTCCTTCTCTGGTCGATTTTTTTTATTTCTAATCTCCTGTGAGGGGACCGGTGGTGTTAAACTCCCGGTTATGCCTAATTCTAATTCATTTTCCGAGAATACTTTGCCAACCACTACGGAAAAGGAAGAGGGCGAATGCCTGGTATTTGGCAAAACCAGAAGAAAGCGCCAAAAAGCGGGATCTCAGTCGGCAAAGGCGCCCACACTGTCCCACCCTCTCCACCAGTTCTAAGGAAGATGACCTGGTCAGCTATGCCGATAAGATAAAATACGTGCCCAGCTTTGACAAAAGGTGGAAATTAAAGCAATAAAGCAACTTCAAGAATCTTTATAAAAGAAGAGATCTCAGAAGTTTACAGCAGCGCGCCCCTGTTCCTCGGCACCGTCTTATCTAAAAAAGCATATCATGATCCCACCTTCAATCACTAAATCTCAAACCGCAACACAACTCTAAAGAAAACACTTACAAACCTATAGAAAAGCCAACTCCCACAATTACCCCAAACCAGACCCCTGCAAATAAACCAATAAATTCACCTACAAAGTTAGATACATCATCATCAAAAAGACAAAGAAGTCTTCCTGCGGATACAATCCAAAAAAGAAGAAAGAAAAACAAACCCCTTTCTAATTTAGGGGAAGACGTGTGCTGGGTGTCCACGGAACAGGGTAAAAGTGCCCTATCCCAGTGCTGAAGAAAACAAATAAATGAAAATTTAAAAAAAAATAGATTTACATAAAAAAATTTCAGGGCCTTAGAAATTTCCCCAAAGGCCAAAGCCAGAATTCCAACAGATATGAACGATGCTACAAGAGGCTAATGATACTTTTCAAACATTCCCTCCTCTTTCCTTCTTCAATGAAGAGGACAATAAGAAACTAAATCAGTTCTGTTCAGTTCTGTTTCACCCATCCCTGTATAGAGCTCTTAAATAAACGTTTCTTTAGTACTACCAAAACTGAGATGGACTCAGTTTTGGTAGGTGTCCTATCTTCTGACATGTTTAATGCAGATCCCCAAGCCTAATCAGACTTATCATGGCTCTCTGGTTGGCTAGTATAAAAGCCCTAGATATCGTAAATTCATTGGGAGCGTCTCGATTGCCAACTTAAGCTCCTAGATGTGAATGTATGTCGTATGCAGAGGGCAAGTTTTTCAACTCGTGTCCAGGAGGTTTGTCCTCTATTCAGCATGTTTTATGGGTGCTCAAGAAGTGTTTCCTAGGTTGTAGGGTAGTTTGGAACGCCGTCCTTGACCCCGTCGTAGATCGAACAAGGCAAAAGTGGGTACTAACAACCCGGGTGTGAAGTCATTTAGAGACTGTATCAATTTCAATCGTGTCGGTAAGTATCGAAATGAGCATTCCTGAGATATATTTTGGATTTAGATTAATAGGGTCGGCTCGGATTTGGTGGTGCATTCTAGATACATGTACCGACTTTTAGTTAAAAGTTGATGTAGGGCTCTTAGGTTGTCCAAATTTCTATTCGATTGTTTGCTCGCATCATAAGTTCGTCTGAGTTTGTGCAAACTTAGATAAGCCTAAGGCTATGTTGGCTGGCTACTGGAAATTAAATCCATCATTATTTGACGAGCTAGATTTCCAGAACCAGCTGCTACTAATACTACAGCGAAAAATGACGGGGGCTGCGGTGGTGGGATTCCTTGAAATTTAAAATTAGGTCATTTGCTGTTGATTATAGTCGTAAGCTCAATCTAAATAGGTTAACACAAATGGCATACGAAAAGGTTAAATCCCGTGTTAGTGGGGACGTAGCCATTGTTCCCGCGTCAGTCAGTCAGTTAAGTGCCATACGTGATACACGCTTGGGCGATCATGTCCCGAAAGAAACATGACTGCCTGGGCAGAAGCTTATCCCGCAGTAGGTTGCCATTGCATTCTGCGGTAGACTGATTGCCGACCAAGGCTATAGAACCCAATCTGTCCTGTTATTTAACCCATAACTGGAAGGAATAGACGGATTAATACCTTTCCCAAGGGTATTTGAGCGTAAGTGAATGCAATGAATTCAGCTGGAATTCGAACTCGGCTCTCCGATTTCTCGTTCCGAGCCGATATCCACTGCACCACAACCCGCGTACGGGTTAAAAAAAACACGTTAAAATCGACCTTGAGCCACATTCCTCCTTTGTGGGAAGCCTCGGATAAATACCGAGTACATTAAAGCATATATTTAAACCAATGCGAATTGTCTCTAACAATTATAGAACAAAACGGATACGTTAGAAGCATACAGTTGAAGTGGACATTAGAAAGAACCAGAAACTCAATCCTAGACAAAAAAAATAAACAAGGGATAAACACATGTTCATTTTCAAAAAGCCAGAGAGGAGTATGAACAGGACAATATCCGAAATTCCCTATTCTTAATGAGAAAAAATAAATAAAAGGTAAATAAAATGTCAGTGTTTAGAGTAGACGGAGGCGTTAGACATTAAAAGGAAACGGAAAATTAATCCTAAACAGGAAACAAGGGAAAACATCTAACCTTGTTCAAAAGACCAGAGAGGATTTTGAGCCAGACGATTGTCAAACCTTTCTACTCTTATAGATTGTAGTCTGAAATTACTTTAACATTTTAGATGGACATTGAATATGAAATCAATGCTAGTCTAATGAAGAACTTCTTCCACGTTGTAATAAAGTTGAACCTTTAAGTATTTCTGACAAAACAGTAGTAACATAGGATCCTTATTGTCGTTTTCGTTTGTAATAAACATTTTTCAAACACATTCTTTGTACATAAAATATCCATTATAATAGGGCATTGTAGTGTTTGTTTGTTTTTAGTTATCCTGATGTAATATTTCATCATCTATTTTTTATCAAGTCTAGATATATTCTTAAATTATCTATAAGTAATCGTTTGTTTGTTTTTCCTTTTGGTGATATTGTTTTTCCAAGGATAAGTTTAACTGTTTTGTTTTTGTTCAGTGTCATACTTATTATTTAGAATCTGATATTTTTTTTCAAGTTCAGTGTAATTGTTTGTCTTGAACTTGATTGATTTTACTGTTTGTTTTTGTTAAGTGACATTACTATTATTTAAATGTGATGACATTGTTATTTTTTCAAGTTGAGTGCACTTGTTTTTCTTGAACTGATTGATATATTTACATTTTTTGTCATTGTTTTTTTTAATAGAATAACGGGTGTTATTAAAGAATGGTGTTACTTGCTTGAAATTTTTAATGCAAATGAATTAAATAAGTTTATTTAAATATGAACACGTATTATATTTTAAAAGACAATAAAATCCCCTTTGTAACATGCTGATAAAAGAAGGAAACAAGAGTTTATCATATTCTCGGTCAGCAATTAGAACAAAGCATAGTCACGCTGGAACGAAATGGTATAAGTATAAAATAATTATAAAAATTTACTTGACTGAAAAATATTTAAGAAATAATGAGCCCAATTGCTATTGGTCAGTTCTTTCTTGGTCATATGGTCAAGGCCAAGGGGAAGAACCACTCTTTATGCTGACATGTCTTTCTTCTTTAAAACAATTTTACTTCATGGACGTAATACGGACCTGATCACACCAAGTTTCTTTTGGGTACTTAAGAGCAATTAAGTTTGGCATCAGAGTCAAGTATGTTTCTATTTCATACATACAAGCATGTAAGTGGTTAGTACATGTTACTTCTATAACAACAGTATTTCACTTGGTTCATCGGTCCAGTAAATTTAATTTTCAAAGTTAATATTCCTTTTCTTCCTATATAATAGATAATCAATGTTCGAGGGTGACTCTATTGCTTTTTCTATTATCCTGATGTGATACTCCCTGATGTGATACTCCCTGATGTGATACTCCCCTCATCTCAAAAGAGGTTGAAAAGGGAAATGTACTTCACACACACACACACACAGAAGATGAGATAACGGCAGGGTGCTGAAAAGTTATCGAAGCAAATTTATTTTCCACTCCTAAATGTTGAATTTAGATCATTGGTCAGATTTTTGGAACTATATCGTTCCGATAACTTTTCATTAGACCCTCGGACACACACACACGCACAAATACACACACACACACACACACACACACACACACACATATATAAAGTGAAACACTAGAGATGCATTTCTCATGTAAGGTATAAAAATATATATATGCAAAAACAAACCAACCAAAAATATATGAAAAACACTACCCAAATGTTATTGCTGCAAAAATGATAATGCTACTGTCAAACAATCCTGTAACAGTAAAAAGTAATATATATATATATATATATATATATATATATATATATATATATAAGTGTGTGTGTGTGTCTGTGTGTGTGTTTCTGTGTGTCTGTGTCTGTGTGTCTGTGTCTGTGTGAGCATTATACTACTTTTTAGCGCCTGAGAATTGTATGAAGGTAACATTACCGTCCACTATTTTCATAGATGTAAGAATGAGTTTGATTCCTTAGTTTCACCAGGTCAGAACTTTACAGCTAAGACTCACCATGTCTTGTAGACGTGAGCAATTCATAATCATTCCCTTCGTATTCCATTAGTGAGGATAAAGTTACATTCAGGTAGCTTCTTCCTAAGAACCACTACTTTAGGAAACAGACTCTCACGTGATTATGCTTCCCCAGACGCTAAAATCTTATACCTATTCAAGTCCAGAATAAATCGTTATCTATCGTACACATTCTCATAATCTGTACATCTTACATCCTCCTTTAACGTCCATAAGACCACCTCATTTAATAACACAGTAACTTGAGTGTCTCTTGTGTCTTGCATTGGATGATTTAGCTTAATATATATATAGTTTATAAAAGAAAACTCAACACGTCATTTCAGTAGGTTATAAACCACAGCTCATTTCAATGAGTTTAATTAGCTCATATCATCAGACCTTACAATATATCCACCATCTGGTACAAAGCAGAAATTTTGTACCAGATGGAAGATATATTGTAAGGTCTGATGATATGAGCTAATTAAACTCATTGAAATGAGCTGTGGTTTATAACCTAATGTAATGACGTGTTGAGTTTTTCTTTATAAATATGTTGGATGATCATTAGAGTAAGCTTAGATATGGCACAAGACCGAAAGCATAGAAAGTATCAAACGTACTTGAACTAGTGAGACAAGCTTGTTAACCATTACACAACGCCGAAGTGTTCGGCGATTTCTTAAGCATATCTTAGTTGTAGCACAAGGTCGAAAATACGGAGGATCGAAACTATTTCTTAGATTTAGCAAGACAAACATGATAAACATTATTCAAAGTCATCCAAAACTTGAATTTGATATATACAGCTGCAGTGTAAGATTTTGAAGAGTTTTAATTCAGTGGAATTTTCCCCTAATCTTGTTTCTTTTCTACGAATTAGATTGAAATTCAATTTTTAAAATTTATTCAATCTTTTTTACCGCTATTTATATTATTAACTTGCGAAATAAATAAATGTCTTCATTTTTGTTATTATTACTACGTTTTGTCCGTTGTCTATTTATCTAATCTACAATTGTTCTTGTTCTACCGTCAATGTCTTGGGATATCTCATCTAGTTTATTTATTAATGCCTACAAAATATTAGTCTAGTAAATGCAAGCGTTGGTGCGTGAATTTGGTGGCATAATGATTATGAATTCAATCGCTGGACCGTGTAGTACCGTAAAACATAGCGAGCAAATTCTATCCATTCAGGACTTACATAATATTCAGAAAATTGTATTAATTAAAATTAATGAATGATAACATCATAACGGTGTCCTCACGAAACTTCGAAATCAGCATTAACTTGCTCAGGTAAAGTTTAAAATTATTTGCACTAAAAACTAGAAGATATTACTAAAATCTTGTCATAATTAAAAAGAATATCGGGCAAACTTGGAAACTTCGTGTCCGGAAAGATACGGAGCATCAACAGGCGCGTCAAAAAGCAATAGACATTGCCTATGAGTGAAGGGAATTAAAATAATAGTGGTATCAATGAAAAAATAACGCCCTTTTGACGCTCACTTTTTAAATTTTTTGTGCGAACACAATAGTGCAAGTTTGCCGAATATTGAATCTTAAAGAGTGTTTTTAAACGCTTAAATAAAGATTTATATATAAAGACCAGGATTGATAAAAAATAGAAATAAAAATAAAGTTCTACTTCCGCATAAATTGAAACTCAAAAAACCCTTAAAACGTTTTTATTAAGTGAAAACTAGTAAACTCTTAACCCGTTTCCAATCCGTAAGAATTAGTCTTAGTACTTACAAATAAGTAAGTCGCTAAAAGTAAAATTGAATGTGAAAATCATATAACTGAAAACAAGAATGTCCTTCATTTAGAAAAATATACCATAAACAAGAGAATTCAATCTAAGGAAAAGTTGTGCAAAGTGATTTTAGCATATTTTCTTTCTTATCCGATATATAACTCGAAAATGAAAATATGCATATAAAAAATGAAAAAGAAATAGAATTATTTCCCTTTGTTTTCATTATATATATACGAGCGACTTTGAACTTCAGTACTTAACATTTCTACTTGATATAATTGATTTTAATTCATTTAAGCATAAAAAACATAAAGAATGCTACATTAACCTGTGGCTGTTGCATTGATTTCCCAAAATAGGGCACTGTATTAGGGGGTTAGTTAAATTCCCATTAATGAAGGATATTTTAATGGTTCTCTCTCCCCCCTCTCTCTCTGTTTCTCTCTCTATCTATCTATATATATATATATATATATATATATATATATATATATATATCACTATCTCTCTTTCTCTCTTTATGAGTCTGAGTTTTATGTTTTAAAAAATCGACATTTTGTATAGAATTTTAAAAAATGTGCAGCTAACGAAAAAATTACTTGAGATATAAGAATGTTTTCTTCGATATTAGTGCAAATGCCATTATCTTCTTCTTCTATGTGCCATATCCATTCAAGACGTAGGCGATCATGGCTTTCCACGTCTCTCTATCCCTGGCGGCTTTTAGTACGCCTTCTCCTGTTACACCATGCAACCTTCGTTCCATCATCCACCTGATTAGGTCCTTCAAATATGTTATCCGTTGCTTTCCCCTGTCTCTTTTCCCTGTATCTGGCCTGTTAGTATCAGGCTCTCCAAGCCCTCCTTCCTCATTGCATGTCCCTGGAACTTTAGCTGTCTCTTTCTGATGCTCAGTATTAATTTCATTTTTGTTTCCATCATTTCTAGGACCTCATCATTGCTCACCTGCTTGATCCATGATATTCGTAGCAGCATCCTTCTGTAGAAAAATCTCATTATACAGAGCTAAAAAAATAATAGAAGTCAGTCAGATGACTCTAGCAAAATTGCTATTAGCAAATGCTTTCTGAAGACCAGCAAGTTCAAACATTCTATCATAATGACTGAACCACTTCAAAATGCTGAAATGTTTTTGTTTTTTTTTAGTATGTGCTATTCAAACAGATGTTCTTAATATGACGGCGTATGCCTGAGCAACGAAAATACCTTTCTAATTTTAATAACAAAGTGCAGGGCCGGTGCATACTACTACTCGACCAGTGTGTTCAATACTGATTAGGATTCCCGGACAATACTTTATCCTCGCTATCTTATCAATATTTTTTCTACTCACATTTACCTACATTAAAAGTTAAACTAAGCACAACCAACAGTTAAAGAATGGAAATTTTGATTTTGACCTTATTCTGGAGAGGTTTTGTCCAAATCCATTTAATTATTTTGCCTATAATAAGTCTAAAAAACACGAAATAAAATTAACTACTTTTTATCCATAATGTTGACTGTGCTAAAATTATTCAACTTTTTAATATGACAAATCTCAAGCTGATGTTAAAAAATGTCACAAAACATTGATTTATTTAAGATGAATGATATATTATAATATATCTCTTATTTCTATGTAGATACGTTGTATTTATTTTCAATCTTTCTAGTTAAATTGTTCACCATTTTATATATAAACTATTATTTTATATAATAGGGTTACAATAACATTTGTATTTTATGTAAATACTAATTTATAAAATTGAGATATAGTAGAGTCAGGGAGATCTGTATCACAGATACTTTGCACCAGCCCTGCCTAAGAGAGATTGCAAGAAAACCACATGGTAAACAATATGCGTGCATTTTCATTTATTAACATTTAAATACCACATATGCGCCATGCCTTTGAAATACTTTTCTTAAATTTTATAAAGATCATTTTGTCAGGGATTTTACAGTATGTCGCATATTTAATATTTGTATTCATTAATCCTCTAGGGCCACTCGTATCATATTTGATACAGTATGAAAACAAGCCTTGAAAGAAATATTTTCCTGAAAAATTTTTTAAGAGAAATATTTTATAAATTTCAAATGAAAGCAGTACTGACTGCTCAGTCAATGAATACCAAATGTTTCCTTATAGGGAAATACCAAATGTTTCCTTATAGGGAAATACCAAATGTTTCCTTATAGGGAAATACTGTATCAAATATGATACGAATGGCCCTAGAGGGTTAAAGTAACATATCCGGCAATATTTTAATAGCACTCTCCGGAATTTTAAAAAAATAAACAAACATCGTGAATATGGCAATAAAGATGAGCATAATAGTCCGAAAAATGTAAATACTACCTCACCTTAGAAGGATAGACAAATAAAAAATAAATACTACCTCACCTTAGAAGGATAGATAAATAAAAAAGAAAATTTTAAGTTCTGAGATGGTTTATTACAGTTGAGTATTTTCTTAGTTTGCCAAACTTGAGGGGATTTTTTAAAATTATTATTCAATCTTATATTGTTTTCGATTTCTTTATTGCTCTCTTTCTCTCTCCTTATCTCTCTCTTTTTCTGTCTTTACCAGTCGTTTATCTTCTCTTTGTTATATGTACATTATATTAGGTTTTATTATGCAAGGCAATGTTTTCACAATCAGAATGCAACAGATGTTTGCAAACTTTCATGATACGCTTACCATTATATGAGCAGTAAATCATGCAAGTTTCAGTTAACAATACCAATGCATATGTTAAGTACCCGTCATATTGCTGACGACAAAATGATTAAATTTTAGAATCTGAATTGTTTGTCCATTTAAACTACTATACTGATTGAATGAGTTTATTCATTTAAACTGATTTCCATTTCAATGCGTGTGTGTATGTACGTTTGCGTGTACGCAAATATATTTTCAGTCAATAACAGACTTTAAAATATTTCTATAAAATAAAAAAGAAGTTTAAAAAATTATTTTATTTAATTAGAATAATTTATTAAATGTTATTTGATTGATGTTAAGGTTTAAAAAATTAATTTGTTTTTCGTATTTATTCACTGACAAAATTAGTCATGTCATTTTTTTCTAACATTCCACTTAATCTATTTTTAGCATTTCTGGCTGTAATATAGACGTAGGCACTAGTAACTACGAGTTATGTACCTTAATACAGGACGCGGTGGGAGGTAAAAAAATTAAAACGAAATCTCACCGCTAGACGCGGATACTGTACACCCATTTTAGAATAACCAACTAGAGACGGTGTATCGATAAAACACCGTGAAGAATGCAACGGAAAACCACTTCACTATTAACCCCAAGAATAATCAAGAATAAATATACACAAATTATAAACCCTAACGGCATGAAGGGAGTCAAGCCTATAAGTACTGATCTTTCGCTCGGTAAAAAGAGACATGCGCAACAGGTGTCTCCTAGCCGTCATCCAGCGAATGTGACAGCAAAAATGGTGTAAAGGAGGCCAGCTTTCGCAGAACTGACTTCTCGCTCGAAACGGAACGACATGAGCGAAAGGTATCACCGGACCATTATCCTGTGACTGCTATAAATAATAACTTTTAAAACAGGGAATGTCAGGACCTTGAACAACTGCAAACAGCTGGGAAACGTAAAACAGGAGGTAAACAGATTAGACATCAACATTTTAGGTATATGCAAAACAAGATGGACGAACAATGGCGACTTTGTCAGCGACAACCACAGAATTATATATGCAGGCAGTAAAAATAACGAAAAAGAAGTCGAATTGATTCCATATCAAAAGCTAAAGAAATGCATTCTGGGATACCGTCAGTTATCTTTAATTAAACTGAAAGGGAAGCTCCTCGACATAGCTATTGTAGTGGTCTATTCACCTGCAACATAAAGTACAGAAAAACAAATCGAATCCTTCTACTCGCTGTTGGACAATGCGAATGCTCAGTGCAAGTCGCAAGAAATCAGGATTATCATGGGAGATCAGAATACCAAAGTTGGCAAAGAGAGAGAAGGAAATTTGGCAAATTTGGACTGGGAAACCTCAATGACCTTGGAGAAAGGGATCTACTGGTGCACAGCAAATGACTAGGAAATAACCAACACCTAATTCCAAGAATCATCCAAGACAGCACTGGTATTGGAGAAACCCAGGAGAAACAAAAAACCAAATTGATTATATAATTATCAGCAAGAGAGTCAGGAACACAGTTCTCCAATTCAAAACCTGCCCAAGTGCCGACTGCGAAAGCGACCACCTCCCAGTTATATGCAAACTAAGGGTGAAACTCAGGAGATTGAAGAAACCTAAAACAGCACCTAGATTGCAATACAACAAATCCGTGAACGATCCGAACATGCAGGAAAAATCTACAGATAGCATGAAAAGAAAATACAAAGAACAAATTGGAAACAGAAACTATAAATGAGAAACACTAAGAGAAGCTCTAGTCTCATGAGTAAACGACATCATACCAAAGGAAAACGGACGTAGGAGAAAAAAAAGTAAATTACCGATTAAATTCTTGACATGATGCAAATAAGTCAGAAAACAATGCCAAGGCATTGAACAGAATAGAGAACTACACAAAAAAATAAGTAACAAATGAAGACACGTTAAAGAAAACAGACTAAACGACAAATGTGCAGAAATAGCGAGAGTGAGAGCGACAAATAAAAGATATATGCATAACAAAATAAGAGAACTAACATGTAAAAAACATGATCAGTCAGGATACATAAAAGCCAAAAAGGGAACGAAGAAAAATACTTCAGACATTGACGAATATATTGGAGATCTCTTCCACGACAAGAAAAACAGCCGGCAATACATAAAAAGACTGACGAACTAACAATATTAAAATCCGAAATAGAAGTTGCAATGACCAAATTGAGAAAAAGCAAAGCAGCAGGACCAGACCAAATAGTAATGGAGCTGCTGACAGTTCTAGATAAATTCAGCATACACAGGAATACAGAAATGATAAATGAAATATACAACAGTGGCGATATACCAGAAGATCGAAGCAAATCAATTTTTATAGCACTACTTAAGAAGCTGGGTGCAAAGGAATGTGAACTCCACCGAACAATCAATTTGATGAGTCGCGTAAAAAAATTCATCTTCCCGATTCTGATGAGTAGAGAGCACAGAAGAATCGACCCAGAGATAGTACGAAAACAGTTCAATTACGCCGGAACAAGGAACGCAATATTAATGCGTTATCAGAATGAGCAATACAAATGCTTGTGTTTTACAAATGCTGTGTTTTATAGATTATGAAGAAGCGTTCGACAAAGTACACCACAAAGACTTGTTAGAGATGCTCAACAACCTCGACATATCCTGCAAAGATATTAGAGTTATCAAGAATCTATACTGGCAGTAAACCGCCTGCATGCGCTTAGTAAATGAATTCAGCCTATATACGAAAATAGAAAAGGATATGTCCTCTCACTGGATCTATTCAACCTATACAGTGAGACTATGCTAAAAGACGTAGAGGTCCTCCCAGGATTCGTCATTGGCGGTTACAATCTTAATAATATAAGATACGCAGACGTGACGGTGCTTATTTCAGACACGGAAAAGAAAAGGCAGGGCTTCCTACAGCAGGTAACAAGGAAATGTGAGGAGAAACGGCTAAACATAAACCTTAAAGAAAACCGAATGTAAGATCACCACACAAAAAAACACTAAAATCAAACAGGTATAAAAGTTTAAATGCTTGGGAAGCATTCTAACAGAGGATGAAAAGTGCGACACTGATTGGCATGGCCAAAAACGCATTTCAAAGACTGAGCGGAGCATTGAGAATCAGGAAGATTTCGCTGGAGACAAAGAAACTAGAACTAGAATGTTATGTGATATCTGTCCTTCTATATGGCAGCGAATGCTGAACAATAAGAGAGACTCAAAATGACAGAAATGCGGTTCTACAGAAAGATGCTGAGGATATTATGGACATAACATGTGAGCAATAAGGTTTTGGAGAGAATTCAAACAAAACGGAAATTTACACTTGGCATCGGGAAAAGACAACTGGGGTTTTTGAGACACGTAATGAGGAAGGATGGCTCAGAGAATCTGATGCTCACGGGACGGATAGAGGGAAGGAGAGATAAGAGGAACAGCGCGAAACTTACTTGATTGGCTTGATCAGGTAGATGGCGGAGAGGGGTTAAGACATATACCATGATGAAATAAATTAAGAGTGACAAGATATAGGGACAAGTGGAAATCCATGATTACCGACGTCTTTAAAGGTCACGGTACATAAAGAAGACAAAAAAGCTGTCAAGTGGAACTTCTAGTTTTTAATACCGAAACAGCATACGTGGAAATATTACAGTGGCTATTAAAATTTAAATTTGTTAGCCTATTGTCATAAGTAATAAACTAGACATTTACTTCGTGGTAATCCATATGCTGTCAGCTTTTGGTACTGATAAATGGATATGAATAATGTGATATACGATAGGCATGAATACAGCAATGTATGATAGATACATTGTTGTATCGCCGAGATGGTAGTACGATACCCAGATGATTTGTGCTGAATATTTACAGCACAATATCCGTATTAAGAGGTAGTAATATAAATAAGACAAACACCAGACGACAGGACAATAAATACTAGAAGAGTGGAGAGGTTAAGTCATTAAAGTCGCAGAGAGCACAGTCTGATACTAATCGTCAATGACACTCCGAAATCCCAGACTGCTATTAGTCTTTATTTTTATATCTACCTCAGTCCACGATCATTCTATTCTTGAGAACGCCAGAGTGTTAGCTGGTCAACACATTAACGCACTTATATATGACATAGATTTTAATACATTGGTATATGGTAATTTTGTAAGCGCAGCTTAAATGTGGCACAAGGTCGAAAGTGTGTGGCACCCAGTGAACTCACTGCTCAATTGTAATGTTTCTAGCGAGATAAGTTTGCTGACCATTACACCACCTCCAGATACCCAAATACACTGGTATATGATAGATAAACATGACGAAATGGATATCAGTAGAGAGACGTGAACAGTTTGATACCAACAGAGAAGCAAGGATATATTGAAATCAATAGACATATACAAAAAGAGATGTATATGAGGATAAAAAACATCGGGAAAGCAATAAGATTTGCTGCAAATAACAAACATTGTATTAGTGGAATATTTGAAAAAGACTCTATTATTCTTTATTCAATATTTATAGATAAAATCAGTGATGTGCAGAGGTTTGGTGAATTTTTCTGATGTCTTAGGCCACCTTCTTGATTGTATGCCCCTAAGACACAAGGGCGAATATAGAACTTAGTGATAAAAAAAATGTGGGAAGAGAAGATGAAAACTGAAATAAACATTTTATTCAAATAATATATAATAATATATAAATAATATATAAATAATATATAATAATATATAAATTATATAAATAATATATAAATAATATATAAATAATATATAATAATATATAAATAATATATAATAATATATAAATAATATATAAATAATATATAAATTATATAAATAATATATAAATAATATATAAATAATATATAATAATATATAAATTATATAAATAATATATAAATAGTATATAAATAATATATAATAATATATAAATTATATAAATTATATAAATAATATATAAATAATATATAATAATATATAAATTATATTTTTTTATTTTACTCTTTGATAGGATGCCCTCTCGATATGGATGTCCAGAGCCATTGCACCTTATGTCATTCTGCTTCTTTACGCTACTGTATGAAATTGACGACATTTTAATTTTACTCCGTGACTACAGGTGGCTACAAAGTCTTTAGACAATTTTAAAATGTCATTACAAAAAACTTACATGTGGTGGCAACTAAATTTTTGTTGCACATGAATGTTACTATTAAAGTTCATTGAATGACATTAATATTTCTATAAATGTTATGATTTTATATTTCAGAAAGCAATTGATACCGTTTTTATATTTCAGAACGTATTATAAAATTAGCAGGAGTTACCCCTAAAACTGAATGAAAATGACTACTCCACAAGAAAATACACAATATGTGTATTGGATTATCGAAACAAAGTCGGATATTCAGACAAGAAATTAACACAACTAAATATGGAATATATGTTCGGGCACGTCATTTGATTCTAATGACTTTATTGACAGTTTGTATATATAATAATAAAATCAATTTTTAATAATTAATAAATTGTATATTATTATAATTTTATATACAACGAGATGCTGAGATGTTCTCGACCTGAATCACTACTCCAAATCTGAATAAAGACCGGAATTGTTTTGGGAAGTTCTATGTCGGGTAGAGAACTTTCAGCATTCCTTGTAGAAATGTCTTTACCATTTTCATAAATAAAGCTGCTGAGAGATTCTTTATAACCTTACTTAGTTTCTCAGCCTGTTGTTAATTTGGTTGTAGAAGAATAGAATTTAAATAATTTAGCTACATTTTAGGACATCACACATCCTCTTTATGAGCCGAAAAATCCTGTGACAAAGGGAGCCTCGAATGAATTTTATTATTCGCTTATAGCAATTTTATTATAGTTAATTAGCTGTTTATGTATATTACAGGAGTATTACCAAATACTTCAAAATATTATCTCATCTAAATTTTTACTTTTTAAAATGCTAAACAAAGTATTAAGAAACAGGAAAATTTCGTAAAAAACAAAGAAAGATCACTTAAAAATTGCAATTTGGAAATTTTAAAATCAAACAAGTACAATATACATTTCTATTGAATGTTCTAATAGAAGGCAAAATGTTTGACTGAACTCCCAAGGGACATTTGGATAGTGAAAGGTGCCTTCCAAACAAAGCAATGTATTAAAAACCAGAAAAATTTTGTTAGAAATAAAAAAAAACAGTACCGAAATGTTACGTAATATCAGTCCTCCGATATAGCAGTTAATGCTAGACAATCATCTCACAGAAGAATAAGAAACTAGAAAAGACAGAAATGTTGTTCTACAGAAGGATGCTGAGAATACCATGGACCGATTATGTGAGTAACGACGAAGTTTTAGATAAAATGTAAATAAAATAGGAAAATTAATGTTAGAACAGGTTTTAGGAGAGATAACAAAAAGACAAAAATTATTAAGAGCTAAAAAAAATTGTTAGGAGACATGATCGCCCATGTACTGACTTAACTTGAACACGTTTACTTAGTCAAACTTTCTGTTCGTCTTATTTATTGCTATCTTCTCCTCATACACTTAATTTTAGTAATTCTTTGTACAAACTAAATTCGCCAGTTTTACGAAAAAATCGATGCGATTTTACAAGGATGAATTAAAAATGATTTATTAGGACTGGTCATTTATTAGGACTAGTTATTTTCTAGGACTCGTCATATGCGGTCAAATTTTCAGCATTCAGAAATTAAAGAAAGCTTTTGGGAGGAATAGTGCTGTTATAACAATAGTTCCTCATGATTTTATGACAGAATATCATTGCAAAACAAAAGAGGCAAAAAAGATTGTCAGTGTTAAAAAATTACGGCCGTTATTGTTTAATGAATGCAGTTAATGTGATTAATTATATGTGACATATTGTTATATAATGTTAATGGTCACTTAATTTTCAGTCAATTTGTACAGATTTATATTTGAATACTTCAAGTCTTCGATTGCAAAGATGTGTGATTGGTGTACTGGATATGGGGATAGAATGAGAAATCGGAGAGCTGACCTCGAATTTTAGTTGGGTTCTTTGATTACAAACATTATATACTGATAAATTTAGTTAAATAAATATAAATTGGCTAAGTATTATAAAACACAGATGCTTTCCAAGTCCGATTCACCCCAAAGAAGTAAGTCCTGGGCATGACGATAAACTGCATCTGGCAGCAAGGCTTCTGATTGGGAGGTTGTGAGGAGCATGGAATCACTTCTTAATTGCTGTTGTTCCCAGGTTCACACTAACCCGGAGTGGTAGCACCTGTTAGGGTCCCAGCTATGGGCAAATAGTTACCCCCCCCCCCAAACTGGGGTCAAAACACTATGAAAGTATTAAAATGCTTTTATAGAAGTATATATACATAAAAATAAACTTTTATAGAAAAATATACATTTTTGCAGAAAAAATTATTACCACAACACATTTTTGAAGGAAAAAATTCTCAGCCAAACATTTTAAATACAAAACTAGAATACATTTTCAGTTTTCTAAAATAAAAGAGAATAAAAACAAATTTTCGCTAAAATCTAACTAAATTAACCTTCTCACTATAACCAAACATTAAAAAAAGTACTTTAATACCCCACCTTTTTGGCATTAAATGGCCCACAGAGGTCGATATGCCGTTAAATAAAACTCACTCACTGACTACCAAAGAAGAAGTAAGATGAGAAGAAAGAAAGAAAGAAAGAAAGAAAGAATTTGTATCAGCAAGATAAGAATAAAGACACTACATAAAAAAGAAGAAAGGAAAAATTATTTATAAATAAATAGTTTTTCTTCTTTCTTATTCTTTTAAAATTTTTCTTTATCTCTTTTTTGGTTTCTTTTCCCTCGTTTTTCTTCTTTTTTGTTTTTTTTTCCCTTTATTTTTGACGCAACAAAAATAAATGGGTCTACGACGCCCAACTGTTCTGAATAGCGTAGATGAACATGAATTAGTGTGGGAACTGTGTTGCAGTGAAAGCCACAAAATATAATTGGCACCAACACTTTGATAGCAACCGTAATATTCAGGAAATTATTTATGTCGTTCTATTTCTTTGCCACTCACTTCACTAGGTCTCAATTTACATTTTATGTTACATTTCTCTTCACTTTGCACAGGTGCTGTAAACTTAAATGATTACTTGGTGGAATGAATAACGGCTATCAATTGGGAATCGGAAAGTTGAGGTCTAATTCCAGTTGATTTCGTTATATTCACCAGCATAAATATCCTTGAACCTATCTTTTCTCCCCTACCTATAGGTTAAATGATAGTGATTGTATCAGTAAGTCATTATTGTTTAAAAAAACAGACACACTAATAATCCCAAAATATGTTCTGAACTTAAATAACCCGCAAAAGGTTGATAAGCTACTAAAACAAAAAAAAGTCAATCTTTATTTTGGATGTATTATACGGCGAAGTTGTTCTCACAAGACGTTATGATTTTAATATGAACAAGGTATCACCGTCATCATTCTGGTAATATTTTTTCTAGTTTTCAACAATTAACATAGGCAACGTTGAGGTGTTATTAACACACTTGTTTCATAAACGATTGTCAGTGAATGCTTTTACATCCGTGTACTTTAGAAAAGTGGCATTTTGCTGAACTCTAAAATTCATAATTACCAAAATAAGTAAGAAAAATAAACTGTTATTGTCTACAAAATACAATGTAAAACATGAAAAAGCATTAGCAATCTGAATAACCATTTGAGAAAAACCATAAAAATAAAGGAAACAAGTTAAATATCAATCTGCTTGTTTCCTGGGTGAAACTTCACTTGAATTGTATTTAAATACTTTGTGTTTATATTGACAAGAAACAAACGGCATTGAGCTTCTTTGTTTTATATGCCGACTCTCTTTAGGAAGTGGATGCCCATGGTCTTCCACAAATTCTTATCCTGTTTTAGCCTTCAGTAATGATTTTTTTTACTATCCTTCTCACTCACTTTTTTTTCATCCATTTACACAAATTCGCCAAGTAGGTTACTCATAATTTGATTCTGTTCGTCTTGGTTTCAGTATGTCCTGTGAGTGTCAAATTCTCCAAATCATATTTGCTTATTGTATATCCCAAACTTTTCAACTCTCCCTTTCTGAGTTAATTTATAAATCTCCCTTTTGTTTCCTTTTTCCTTAAAATGTCCTCACATGCTCCTACCACGGCATTCTAAGAAAACTACTGTAGAACCATATTTCTGTTGCTTCAAGTTTCCTGTTAACCTCTGAGGAAATTGTTCATCGTTCACTGCCCTATAGAAGGATTGATATTACAAAACAGCATTCGTTTTACTTTGTTCCTATAATTTTTCTTGATTCTTAATACTTTGTCTAGATTTTGAAATGCACTTTCGGATTTTGGAGTCATATTTTCCTTCATCCGTCAAAATGCTTCCCGTATATTTATATTTCCCTATTTGCTTGTGTTTGGCATCTCCAACATGTAGATCGCATCTTGGGTAATTTATCTTGCTGACAACCATACATTCTTCCTTTTTTACAATTGATAGTTAGTCCTTTCTTCCTGTTTTCTTTGCCTGTTTTATCTAAGAGTTCCTTCTGTTTTGCTTTCTTATCTACGATCAACAGGATGTCATCTCGTATAGTCGACGCATTTGAAACTAAAAATAGAATTTCGTTTCAGGGAAAAGACTTACTGTAAAAATCACTCCTACTAATTGATTGATTATTTTCATCTATTCAGTCGGTAAAACACTATTCTTTTTAAATTCTAATTGCTTATCTTGGAGTAAATTAAACATTTAGTGACTGAGAGTGTTGTGGATCCCGGGAATTGGAACCGCACAAAATAAAGGAACAACAATCAGAATTTGAGATAGAAAAATAGATATATTAAACGAAAAGATACAAACTTGAACGCAAGAATATAGTTAATACGAAGTATATATACAAGTCTTTGAAATGAAGCCGTAGTAAGTTTAGTATGTCCACGTCGGAAGTTGACGGGTGCTGTGTAATAATATTCTTGCTGAGGGGAGCTCATGGCTACTATGAACTACTGACGATGTATTCTCCGTAAAAACTCGGTATGTTCCGGTATCGTTCGGTATCTCTAGGTATTTCACGTTAACCCTCGGATCTGACGTCTTGCTTCTATGGCAGGAGTATATGTATACTCTAGACGAGTCTATTATCATGGAAAAAGAGGAGAACCCACAACAGAAAGAATGTTATTGGCGAAACAAAGAAGAAAGTTGCATGAAATCACATCCTATTTCAACTATAATGCTGATCAATAAGTCAGTTGATGCAAAATACAGCATATACTGCATTTTATGGCATTAATTAGTGATCGGCCAACATGTTTACCTTTACTTATATCACGGCATCATCTGCATCAGCGAATGTCGCTATTGATCTGGTGAAAACTAGTGCCATATCGAATTTTGAAACAAGATACGTTTCCAGCTCTTTCTAACTGACGGTCGAGTCCGTTGTGGAGGAAACGGCATAAAGCTATACATCCAATCTATCACTAGATTGATGAGGAAACTGGTGATAATTCTGTCATGATATGATACACGTTTTGTTTGAGTTCGTAAGGACCACGAGCGAGAATGTAGTCTGACTTAAATGGTGTTACATATGCAAATCTTGTTACAGACAATTCTCTCGATTTTACGTTTTTTGTCTTGTTTTGGCTTTGGTTTTTCGGGGAGATAACCCAATTCGGTTGACACGAAATTATTTCCAGAAATATTTAGCTAAGTTCCACGTACTCACTCGCCGAATGTAGAATATTTTGAGCAGGTAGACCTCACTAAATTGCTTCGAAACAAATTCATTAAAAAACAAATCTTTTTAGATAGCCGTATAACGTATTAAGATAAGTTTGCCTAAACAGATATTCAAACACGAGAATACCAGTACAACCAAGCATACCCAATCTATAACATCGAATAGCCCAAGCGAAGCCTTGATTGATTACCTTTTCTGGGGAACTTATATAATGCACATCCTAAAGCTAGTAGCAATTTTTTTTCTTTCTGGGTGCGAGCCGAATACTGATCATATTCTGTTGGGTCGCCCATCGTAGAAGTCTGTTGTTTATTGAGACCCGAAACTTTTAATGACATGGGAGCAACAACACTGACGACGCACCTAGATTCAGCACTTTAAGGTGTATTTTAATAAAAAAAGAATGCCACGTCGCACAACAGCCGTTATATAGGTGAAAAGAACAGCGGTAAGTTACTAGTCTCTCGGCACTTCATTTTACATCTAAATTAGTTAAGCCACCTTATTCTTCTGAATGGTAGAATGAAATGAGGTGATATATTATAATGGTAACTGGATTAGAAAATACATACACGTTCTTAAGAGGAACAGGCTTACAAAATACAGAGTACAATCATGACAATCAATAAATTGCTGTTTAACCCGTTAACTTGTGCGGATGTTTCGGCATTCGCAATTTAGGTATAGGACTGCAATTACAAAAAGGTTATGTCATTTGCAGTTAATGGGTTAATGACATTAATAGAATTTTCACTTAATAAAGTAAAAAAGTGGATTCTGTTTAATTTTTATGCCCAGTGATTGTGTCTCTTTTTTAGGTATTGGCTTCTTGTGCTCTTGAGATGCACTGAACCTTTATTTAAATTTTTTTCATCTTATTATTCTTTGTCTCTACCATGTGGTTGTAGTAGTCAAATATTTTCCATCAGTGACCGAGGTCGAACTAAATTAAAAAGCTTGGCTTTTTTAGTTTGATTTTCGAAGCACACAGTATGGTAACGCATTTTGATATATTTCACTGCCTTTGAGGATGCGCAAATTCCGTTATCGGCAGCCATTAAAATTTAGTAGAATGTTCCTTTTTAAATTCAGGAATTAAGAGAAGATAAAACGTAACAAAACGCAAAAAATGACACAAAAGTCATAAATTTTTGGTTATTGTATCAAGTGTGGAGACCTGTTGAAATTTACATCGTCTTCCAGTGATATTGCATTTTCCTTTTTGAGTCATTCAGAATGCAGTGGATGATGAATTCCCATCACAGAGTTTATTTAATCTATTTCAAAGAAATCAAATAGGAACAAAATAACGACGAACAAACGGATGTGATTTTATTGATTTCCTTCCAACTATTCATTTCCAGCTAAATCAGAAGTCCCTTTGATTTCCATCATTATCTTTATATCATAGCAGAATTAAGGATGTGCGTTGTGGCGCAGTGGATATCTACTCGGAGCGAGAAATCGGAGAGCCGAGTTCGAATTCCGGTTGAATTCCTTGCATTCACTTACGCTCAAATACCCTTGGGAAAGGTATTAATCCGTCTATTCCTTCCAGTTATGGGTTAAATAGCAGGACAGATTGGGTTCTTTATGGTCGGTAACCAGTCTACCGCAGAAAGCTAATGGCAACCTACTGCGGGATAATCTTCTGCCCAGTCAGTCATGTTTCTTTCGAGATATGATCGCCCAAGCGTGTATCACGTATGGCAATTAACAGACTGACTGACGTAGCAGAATTAAGTTCATACACAGTAATAGGAGGTAGGTTATGAGAAAGAGTGAAAGGTTACAGGAGGAAGAAGGCAGGAGAAGGATGAGAATAACGATGAAAGAGAGAGGATGCAAGTTAGTGAGATTTTTGATTCAGTGATGAAGTCTATTCACAGAGATTTAACAATCTTTTACTTTAAGCACAGACCAATGAAGGCTATTCAATATTAAGAAAATCACACCCCACAAAACTTTAATAGCATAGATTTCTTGCAAAAAATGTATGCCTGAATTAATATTTTAAACTTGTCTGATGAAAACCCGTTCGAAACAAATCAATGAGGGCATCAAAGTCAAACTGACAACAAAACATTCATTTACAGGGTGTATCAAAATTACTTTTACTAACTTGGGGGGGGGGGGTTCTTCACATTAACACTCTATATGGCCATTCGTATCATATTTGATACAGTATGAAAACAAGCCTTGAAAGAAATATTTTCCTGAAAAATTTTTTAAGAGAAATATTTTATAAATTTCAAATGAAAGCAGTACTGATTGCTCAGTCAATGAATACCAAATGTTTCCTTATAGGGAAATACCAAATGTTTCCTTATAGGGAAATACTGTATCAAATATGATACGAATGGCCCTAGAGGGTTAATAGATAGATAGATAGATAGATAAACAGACTGAGATTAACCCTCTAGGGCCATTCGTATCATATTTGATACAGTATGAAAACAAGCCTTGAAAGAAATATTTTCCTGAAAAATTTTTTAAGAGAAATATTTTATAAATTTCAAATGAAAGCAGTACTGACTGCTCAGTCAATGAATACCAAATGTTTCCTTATAGGGAAATACCAAATGTTTCCTTATAGGGAAATACTGTATCAAATATGATACGAATGGCCCTAGAGGGTTAAAACGAGGACAAAGGTCCATCTAAACATATGTCCGCAAATCCTTCCTTTTTGTATTATTAAGTTCAGCGTTCACAGTAGGCGTTTTTAAATGTCTAAGTTACAATCCAAAAATATTTTTACAACCTTTGGGGGCGAAATAGAAAAATAAATATATGTTTAAAAGAAGATCGTTGTACCTCAAAACAGTAACCTGAGTCATCTATTGCAGATTTGAATCATGCCGGAGATTCCCCGAATGTTTAAACCTGTAGACAAGATAAAATACTGTTTAAAAAATAAATAAAGCATCTACTGACATATGGGTGTCCACTAAAAAAAATATTTAAGCAATACATACCTATATATATATATATATATATATATATATATATATATATATATATATTTCATTTGTAAACGAGTTATTACGTAGCCTAGGTTTCTTCAATCGATTTTCGATTGAAAACCACCTGAAGACACCACTCATGGTAGAAACCTAGATCGCGTAATACCTCGTTCACAAATGGAAAATATTCAAAAGTTCTACAATATAATTGTATGGAAGACTATTTGATACAAATGTGCACTTGTCTAATCTTATTATGACCAGAAACTAAGTAATTAAACAATCAATGTATATATATATATATATGTGTGTGTGTGTATTTTGGGTCTACAAAAGGAATTTTTTAAAACAGATGGAAAAATCCCAAATCTACATTTAAGCTGAAGAACCTTAAAAATTCTATCAAATTGGCTATCCTCGTGTGGAAATTGAAATTGAAAATGGAAAAGACCCTGATATAACATGGAGTATATCAAAAACGCCAACACTTACAACGATGGTAATGTCTGCAAATTATGCCAAGAAGAAAGATTGGCCATTATATCGTTTCCAGAACAAAACATTACTGAATAAAAGATCATAAATAATGTCCAGCTATAATCACACCTATAGATGTATATTAGGATCATACAAACCTGGATGAAAGTGTTTTAAGATCCTTAGGTAAGTCCACTCTAATTTTGAAAAATGTCGGCTGTTTAAAGATTGTAGTCGCGCGTTCGTAAAAATCCCTGTTGCTTATTTAAAAAACGTTGGAAAATCATTTAGATTTCTTAACATGAAGATACCGAAAGATTGAAACCTAGCTTGTGGAAATGACGAATTTCCGAATGAAAAATATTCAAACGCTAGACAATATAAATGTATTGGGCACTTTTTAATACAGCTGTGTACTGGTCTAATTTAATTATGACCCAAAACTAATTTCATGTATATATATATATACATATACATATATATATATATATATATATATATATATATATATATATATATTTTTTTTTTTTTTTTTTTTTTTTTTTTAATCATTTCACCCCGAGCAAGGCAGAAACGCCACTGATGTGCAGGGGGTTACATAAGTGTAGAAAGATTAATTAGAAAAGAGTGAGGAGTACAAGCTAGTTAGAAAGGAACAATAGAAAACTGAGAAAGCAGGTGCAATGACAGGTACATGGGCGGAGAGAAAGGGAAGCTTATACAGGGGAGGGGAGAGAGAGCTAGAGGCCAGTGGTTAGTAGGTGAGTATTAACTTTGCTTTTAAATTTCTGGAGGTCGTAGCCGTCAGGAAAGCAAGAATACGGGAGTGAGTTCCACAGGCGGGAAGTGCGAGAGAGGAAGCTGCAGGAGTAGAATTGTCGTCTGCGTTTGGCTAACCTGACTGTGAATGGGTGGGACCCAGTTGCCAGTCTGGTTGAACGGGTAAACACCTGTTGAGGAGGCATCAGTGACTTAAGCTCATCCGAGCAGAAGCCATGAAAGTATTTATAGAAGAGACAGAGGGAGGCCACATTTCGACGATGGGAAAGTGGCTGCAGACGAGTCGCCAGATCAGTACCTATCACATTACATATATATATATGCTCACTTACTAAAATATTGTCTAATATCTTTATTAATATTCTGAGCTGTAAATTATTACCATATCAGTTCTAAACAAAAACTTGGAACCCAGATCAAATATAAAAAGCAAGAAGCCTGCATCCGTTGTGAACATGAAGCAAACAATTTGTCCAATCATAATCGTGGCTGTCTAAATAAACGACGAAGTGAAAATTAAAATGACACCTGGCAAAATACAATAACTTTTCATACGAATTTGTTGTCCGTTAATCTCGCATGATAATCCCCAGCCATCTACTGTAAAAAGAAAAGAATAAAAATTGTTTCATATAAATAAATATGGAATATAAAAGCTGATAATTGCACATGGAAAAATAAGAAACTAATTACTTAGATCCTTTTCTCTTTTCAGTTTTCCAGATTATAAAATACCACCTAATGTTATATGTTTAACTTGATGTTATGATCATATTTTCCTCAGGTGCATAGTCAGAAAAATTGTTGCAAAGTTCTCAGCTCGATTAAAAAGGGATATTTTGATATTTTCTAATTTGATTGGATTAACGAGAATGGTTAATTCCAAAAAAAGTTTTCAATAAATTTGTATGTACTAGAAAAGTTTTCGAACCTCGTAATGCCAGGAAAATTTTCAGCAAACCCCATGGAAATTTTTCAGAAAAACTCGTATTACCCGAAAAGGCTTTTTTTTGTTTCATACTTATTTCCTTAAACTTTTCTTTGTGTGATATGGCTCTTAATATATTAAGAAAATAAAACAAGTTGTACGTATTATTATTATTTCGTAAAACGATATCTTTTTAGCATTATTAAATACATTTAATAATTTAACAATAGTTTGAATAATTTTAATGCGTTAGAAGATTACTGAACTGTTACGTAATATCAGTCATCCTGTATGACAGGGAATACTGGATAATCTTCTCAGAGATGAAGAAGAGAATTGAAAAATATGGTTGTGGATACTGAGAATACCATAGGCCGAATATGTGAGCAACGACAACGCTTTATAGAATTTGTAAGCAAAATGGCAACTGATACTTTACATCAGGAAGAGACAGTTAAAATTTCTAAGCCACATGATATGAAGAAAGAAGGATTGAAAAATTTAATACTCACAAGAGAGATTGATGGCAAATGGGACAGAAGAAAACAGTACATAACCTATCTAGCGAGCTTGAGTAAATGGATAGCGGAACAAATTTTAGGAGAAATAACAAAAGGAGAAAATTTATTAAGAACTACCAAGGACAGGAAATTGTAGAGAATCATGGTTGCCTATGTACTGAAGGAACACGAGACATGAAAGAATAAAAACAACCTGAATATATCAGTTTTAGACATTTTATTACTTACTGAAAAGAAATAATCAATTAAAGTTTTACTTAATTCAATTATTTTATTATTAGTAGTAGTATTGGTATCAACCGAATATAAAACTCGGTATGAAAGTGTGGCCCAATATCGGTGCTGGGTAATATGCAACTTCAATAGGACGTGCTTTTTGTATAAGTCTCATTTTTTACGTGAACTGACCATTTCGCAGACCGGTTCCGCTAAATGGAGTGCAACAGCAACATTTTGGAAACATTTAATAGGAACTCTTTTTTCGTTAAGTTGATTTAACTTGTTTTTGCTTGAATTTAATTTTTGTTTTTTGTTTGTTTTTTTTTCAGTTTATCTATCGGCCTCGGTCGCCATCTTTATTTTTTGGATTGATGTAATGTCTTACCAGTATATATTTTTTGTTCTAATGCGTTTTTGTTTAAGTTACTTTGCCTTTTCTTTTCTTTTTTTTTAACCTACTTTATTTAAACAAGTTTTGAACTAAAACCTTTCTGTTAATTTTTTTTTTAATTTGAACGGCTTACTTTTTTTCTTTTTTTTTTTTTTGACAGTCGTATAATTTTTTTTTCTTTTTTAGCTTTTCCTCCTCAGTTTGTGGCCGACATTAATTTATTTTTGGGGGTTAACATCTAGTTTTCCCAGACTTCTGTTTTTGCTTTATTTTTAATTCTCATTTATTTCTTAAACTTTATTGTCTTTGGTTTAAACTCTTTTGATCTTTTATCGTCTTTGAGTGGACTTTATTTTCTTTTTTGGTAAAGTTCATTTTACATGTTTTTGTTTGTTTGTTTTTTAATTTTCTTTTAGTTCTTAAACTAAACTTCCTTATTTGAATTCTATTTTTCAAAGTTTAATTATAAATTGGTTCATCGACTTTTTTTCTCAGTAATTAATTCAATTGTTTTGTTTTTCCTGGTTTAACCAGTTTTCTTTATGTGCTTTTTTTGTGTAGTTATTCCCACCCCGCACTGTTATTGTTGATTCTTCTTTTTAACTTTTTCTATTTAGTTGAAGAAATTTTATATTTCGTTTTATTTTTAAAATTAAGTTTTTATCTATTGCCATTTTATTCCTAACCTTTCCCTCGAAGTTTTTTTCAATTTAAGAAAAAAATTACCTGCCTAGCTTAGAGATTTTTAACAAGATAAGCGACAAAAGTCAATGTGGGAAGGCGGCCCTTTTTGGGTCTTCCTTAAAGATGCACCAGATAAAACAAAAGCTAAACAGGTTGAATCAATCCCCAAAATACAAACTAATGGAAAAGAAGTCTGGACAAAGGTACCAAAGCTATTAATGAAGTTAATGTGTCAAAGAGCATCAGATAAGACGACAGCCATGGAATTACCCTTCTTTTTAGAATGTATAATTAACATCTCGGAATTTTTGGGAAATGCTAAAAATTATAAACATCTTATAAAAGATGGCAGTTTATAAAAATCCCAATAATTAGAGAAAAGAAATGGTGTTGGCTTTCGTCGTCGAGAAAACGTACGCGCAAAATTTTTCACTTCAAGGAAGACACAGTAATCTGATCACTGAAAGTACTGCTGCCTACATCTTAAAATTGTATCGAGGTCGCCAGCCGGGAGCGGATAAGCAAAGATTGCATCTTATGTATCGAATATAATGATTGGCACAGGACTAGTAGCAGTATTTGAGGTCCTTCTTTTGATTAAAGGACAGTACCTAGCTTCCCATCTAAGACAGTCTGGCAGCCTGAATGGGGAATGAAGCTTCCATATTATGCTCGATCGTTTGACCTTTGTCTCCGTCCTCAACTGTTTGGACTTTTGCAGCCGGAAAATGCCGGTCATCGTGACCGGCATTTTCTTGGAAGTGCGAAGAAACATCTCCAGAGAAGATCCATATTGTTCAGGCTGCAGGCGACCCAAATTTCTCATCTGGCTTATACTGATAGTTCAACGATGCCTGTAATGGGTCTACAAGTGACTTGGACCTGTGCGTTCGATATTCTTCCAAAAACTGACGCTTAACTACGGGGCCTCAGTCTTCTGACGCATTCATTGCAAAAGTAATCTACAGTTCCATTACCTCTTCCAGCTCTAAGCGCGACACCTTGGTGTTTTATGCTGTATCTGCAAGCGAATTTAAAAAAATAAATAACCAACCTGGGAGAAGATAAATTTATAAAAACTAAAACAAAACCTGGAAACAAAGCAGTCAACAAAAACTGACCCCTTCTAAACGGCAAAGAAACCCAGAAAGCTCTGAAACAACTGATAAAAGTAAGAAAACAAAACCACCTCATGTCCTCCTGGAAGACATCCGCCGCATATCCGAGGAACAAACAGAAAAACCTATTGTACACTCTAAAATGTGTAAGGATTTAATGTTCCTTTTGAACATAAGAAGCGTGAAGGGGAAGGACGTAGACAATCCTTCAAATTTCTCAAAGGCGAAGAGAATTTTAGCAGTGGTACGATCAGATATGACATTCTTTGACAACGGTAACGCTAAACAGCTGCAGAAATAAAGTGCTGGGAAGATCCCGCTTTTTTTTTACTCCTCCCACTATAGAGCATTTAAATTAAGGTTTCCTTTTAACATTCGTGACTTGCCTCCTGATAGAACCATAAGAAGTAAAATGAATCTTGGATCAATTAGTCAAGCCGTCAGTAGGCTCACTCGAGACACCATCTCCAGCGCCCCGCAGTGTATGTATGTTGTGTACAGGAGACCTGGTTTTCAACTTGCGACCGTGAAAACATTCTATGTGTTTTGCTAAGTATTCTGCATGTTATGATGGAAGCTCAAGAGGAGCTTTCTGGCAGGCAAGCCACTCTTTGGGTACTGCGTGTGCTCTTAGCTTCGCAGATCAAGAGGGTAGACTTTGCGTGCTAGATGTTACTATAAAGGAAAAGGCTCCAAATCTTGTTGGTGTTTATGCGCACAATGCTGATGTTGAGCGGCCAGATATTTTCGGCGGATCGAAACGTTTCTGACATCTCGTTGAATCGTTTTGCGGGGACTGGAATACCGTCTTTGACTCCGACATAGACTGTATAGTGGTAAGACTGGGTACTAACAACTATGATGCGAAACAATTTCGGAACTTTATCAACAAGTTTGATCTTGTCGATAAGTCTCGTAAGGCGCACCCCGATGAATAGGACGAATAGGAGTTGTTCAAATTTGAATCGTTGGCTACTGGAAATTGAATGCATCCTTACTTGGTGAGTGAGATTTCAGGACCAACTGCTACTAATGCTACAGAGAAAATTGACGGAAACTGTTGTTGAGAATATATTATGGGATAAATTAAAATAAACATTTAGGTCGTTTGCGGTATGCAAGGAAAGAATTGATCAGGCAATTAAGTCCTGTGATACTGGGGATTTAGCCTTAGCTATGGCAAAGTGGACCTCCTTGTTTATCAAGAAGGATCAAGCTCTGATAGTTAGAGCTAGGTTAAAAATATCTTTTGATGTGATGAATATGGCCGCTGAAATGAGTGCAGAAGAAATCCGATACGCTTCCCATCGACGTTACGTGTGTTACATTGCCGAATAAATGGACTATGTCTACAAACGAGGGAATATGAGAGGCTTTTCATTAATTTTCAGGATCTGTTCACTGCTCATTTCGATGCCTATTTTGCCGATTTTCTCAACCTCGAGGAGGCTGAAGCAACTAGGCGTGAACGTCTCATTACAGCGTCGGAAATTGGTATTATAACACATGTAGTAAGAATGGTATGTAAGAATGTTTTCGTTCAAGGAATATTGTGGTCTGTTCGGGTCAGTGATTGTGGCTAGTTAAATTTAATTATAAGACAGAAGAATACTAGCACTTTCCTCTATCCCCTTTTTTTGCCTTGTGCGAAATTTATGTGTTTATTACAAAATAAATATTGCTCTTCGCTATGGTATCTAGATCTGCATTGATGCACATTACTAGATTGGTGGCAAGTTCTCATTAATTCACAGTTGAATTGACTAGATGTAACCGTACGTTCTATGCTAACAGTTTCTGTTACCTTGTAATTCTCGTTTTTGGAACTCTTTTCAGTCTTCATGATTTCCAGCCAAATTTTATCTTAAAAAAATTAATGCAATGTCAATTTTTATTTACTGTCGTGATTGATCTTCTATTCTTCCCGCTCTTTAAGGTTTCTCTCACTTGTTCTTCCACACACGATGCCAGAATTGTTTTACAGACATGCATGATTTGACGTGATTAAAAAGAAAGAAAAAGAAACTGCAAGAATTTGGTACAAGCACCACCCAGACCCGATTATATACGTAGGACTTGTAACAATTTCGTGGAACGCTACAAAACACAGACGGAACAACTAAAGCCAATCGTGCAAACATAGTAATCAAAGACCACACAAACAGAATGCGCTTTTTTATTGACATGGCAATTTCTACAGATTGTAATGTATTTTTAATATCTTCAAAATACTATCAAATTACAAGGATCTTCAAATTAAAATCTAAAAAATGTAGTACATGAAGACATCGATAACTTAAATAGAGCCCTCGGTTTTATTAGAAATGGTTTTGATAGGCTCACTGAAATGATCTCTTGTAGCCCATACCTTAAATAAATACAAAAAAGAACTGTTCTAACAAGTAGAATTTACATCTTGGAAAATGTTTGCATTTTAGGTTGTTTTATTTTTCATATTTTTGTAAAAATGTTCAATGGAAAATTGAAGATGCTATTTTTTATCTTATCTTTTTTCTAAGTTTAATCTCACATAAAGCAAATATATTGTAGAAAGAAATAGGCACTAAAAGGTCTTCTGTGAGATTAAACATCACCCAAATTTGTTATGTTAAGCGCTTCTATTCACAAATTACAAAATTACGAGATATCATTCGTCAGTTTCTATGTACCACTGTTTTCAGGGGATTTTTTTTTTGTTCTGTTATTATAACGGTCGAATAATTTCTGTCATTTTTCTTTCAATGTTTCTTTATCTAAAATTATTTATAAACGGAACTCTCTCTCTCTCTCTCTCTCTCTCTCTCTCTCTCTCTCTGTGTGTGTGCGTGTGTCTGTTACCTACAGACTCCGAAACGGCTGAACCGATTTTCTTGAAAAGTTACACAGTTGTACTATAAGTGTCTGCGAGTGTTCTTAGCTATGTTTTGTGTCGAGGTATCCCCGAAAAATATTGAAAATCAATAATCGAAAAAACCGGGTTATAGAAGGAGTGGTCCGATTTTAATCAAATTTGATACACTCATAGACAAAGACATAAGAAACGATATTCAGAAGTTTCAAAGTTGCAGTTCTTACAATAGTGCAGAAAATAGATAATATATGTATATAAAAGGCAAGATGTTTGTGTGTGTGTCTGTTTATCTTCCTGTATGTCTGTATTTTTTTCAGTCCTTTTTTTTAGTTTTTGCTTCGGGTTTGGCTCTAAGTAGTAGTTCTTAGTCTGACCTTGAACGGGATCTACACTCTGTGGTGAACTAGGGCAAGAAGTGGCTTGTCAACTTCAATTCGTCTAAGACCAAGCTGTTGTCTGTCAACCATTACAGGCAATCTCTCCTGCCTCCCATAAGCATGGACCAAGCGATTCTCCCGGAGAGTAATACACTACGCCTCCTCGGACTTACCCTGTCCTTAGACCTCAAATAGAACCACTATAATGAATCCATAGCAAAATCCACTGCTAAGAAGGTTGGGTCACTATGTCGATCCAGGATGTTTTTTCCGCCTGAATACATCCTGCATATATACAAGTCAACCATCCGTCCGTGCATGGAGTACTGCTGCCATTTATGGTCAGGCGCCCCTGCCGTTCTCCTCAGTGTTCTTGACAGGCTCCAAAGGAGAGTCTGTAATGTGATAGGTACTGATCTGGCGGCTCGACTGCAGCCACTTCCCCATCGTCGAAATGTGGCCTCCCTTTGTCTGTTCTATAAATAATTTCATGGCTTCTGCTCGGACGAACTTAAGTCACTGGTGCCTCCTCAACAGGTGTTTACTCGTGCAACCAGACTGGCAACTGGGTCCCACCCGTTCACAGTCAGGTTAGCCAAATGCAGACGACATTTCTACTCGTGCAGCTTCTTCTCTCGCACTTCCCGCCTGTGGAAATCGCTCCCATATTCTTGCTTTCCTGACGGCTACAACCTCCAAAAACTTAAATGCAAAGTCATTACTCATCTACTAACCACTGGACTCTAGCTCTCTAACCACCCCCGTATAACCTTCCTTTTCTCTCCACCTATGTATCTGTCATCGCACTTGCTTTCTCAGCTTTCTATTGCTTCTTTCTAACTCGTTTGTATTCCTCACTCTTTTCTAATTAATCTTTTTACAGTTATGTAGCCCCCTGCACATCAGTGGCATTTCTGACTTGCTCGGGGTGAAATGATTAAAAAAAATCCTTTTTCTTTCAGTCTACGGTTTCGCTTTAACTGAAAACAACTATTACTTTTTAGTCTTTCGTGCCAACGTTCAAAGAGTCTGAGCTCCGGGACCCTGAATTAGTTTTAAAGCTTTCATTACACCCGAGCAACGCCGGGCTATACTGCTAGTCGTTAATAAAATCATCTTTAATAAATCTAAATGCAAACACTGGTTTTTCTTTAGTCAAAAGATTTAAAAATTTTCCCCCATAAACATAACCTTGACTTATTCTGTTTTGCGCTTCCTTGGTGATATTTACGCTTGTTACACTTATTTTTATTCTCTTTACCTTGCAATTTAACCAAGGATAATAATGTTTATATAATTATACAAAACCTTGAAGATAAATTAAGACAATTTGATTAGCAACTAGGTCCCACCCTTTTACAGTTAAACAAATAAGATGTAACCGTAAATTCTACTCCAACAGCTTCTTTTCTCGCGCTTCCCGCCTGTGGAACTCCCTTCCACAAGTCTGCTTTCCCGACAGTTACAATCTCCAGGTGTTTAAGTGTAGGGTCAATAGACACCTCCTATCACACTAACTCCCAACTATTCTCACAACACTCTCATCTACCCAACCCTCATTCTCGGTATCCTCACCCGCCTATCACCCACCCTCTGTTATTTCCTATATTTAATCAGCCTTTCTCCACTCTACGTAGCCCCCTGCACAGTAGTGGCAGTGACATGCCTTGCTCGGGGTGAAACGCTTATAAAATAAAAAAAAAGCTGCTTAAAACAGTTTATGAATACTAAAATAATGGTAGTAAAGATATAATATGTACCCTGTCCTTTCAAGACGTAGGCGATCATGGTTCTCCACGTCTCTATCCCTGGTGGCTCTTAGTATATTTTCTCCTGTTACACCTCTCAACCCCCGTTCCGTCATCCACCTGATTCCTCCCTTCAAATATGTTATCTGCTGCCTTCCTCTGTCTCTTTTTCCTTCTATCTGGCGTGTCAGTATCAGGTTCTCCAAGCCCTCCTTCCTCATTGCATGTCCCAGGAACTTCAGTTGTCGCTTTCTGATGCTCACTATTAATTTTCTTTTCGTTGCCATTCTTTCCAACACCTCATCGTTGCTCGCATGCTCAGTCCACGATTTCTGCAGCATCCTTCTGTAGAACCACATTTCCGCTGCATCAAAATATTTCCTAATTTTCGATGATATTGTCCAGAATATATTGCCGTATTGACGAAATTACATCACATAGCAATCTAGCACTTTTTTCTTTGTTTCTAGTGAAATTGTCCTGTGTTTTACTACTTTACTCAGTTTCTGGAACGTGTCCTTTGCCATGCCAATTCGCCTTCGGATCTCTGTGTCGCACTTTACATCTCCTGTTAGAACACTTCCTAGGTATTTAAATTATTGTACTTACTTGATTCTGGTATCGCCTACCTGTATTTGGCATTTTGGGTTGCTCTTTTTGCTGATGACTATAAATTCAATTTTCTTAAAGTTTATTTGTAGTCGTTTTTTGTCATTTTCCACAGCTACCTTCTGTAGAAGGTCTTGTAGTTTTCTTTCCGCGTCTGCAATCAGCGCTGTTTCATCTATGAGAACAAAATCATCTATTACTCAATCTGGCCACTCTTTTAGGTAATTGCTGTCTCCTCATGAGTATAAACCTTTCGTAAAGCTGTCACAACATTCACTCTTTTGATTTTGCGTGTCCCATGGGCGATGCAGGTCTTTAAAGTGTTGACACTCGAGTGTGGTGATGCATTGGTTTTTGCTTGAAGTACGACCCTCAAAAAATAATCGAGAAGATTGTGCTCTGGGCTATTAATAGGCCAGATGTCGGCTCTCACAAAAAATGGTACCTTCTCAGTAAGGAAAGCCTGCGTTGCTTTTCATCCATAGCATGGTGTAGAATCCTGGATAAGTACCACGTTATCAAGCCCAAACTTCTGCTCCATCCAAGATAATAGAAAGTTCTTCAAGATGTCCAGATACGTCTTTGTGTCGATCTTCAAACCAGTCTCAGTACACTTCTATCACTTGTCGTGGAATCAAAGATCATCACAGAAACAGAATTGTTAGTTTCATACACAAGAGAGATGTCAGAAGTGTCGTATACAATCACCGGAGAATTTCTACGATTCACCTCAGCGTCCACAGTGAAATGAATTTCCATCAACAAACATGAAAACTTTTCCTTCATTTTGATGCTTAATGAATGAGAGAAATTTTGAGCATATTTCGGTTCTGATGGGCTTCGTCTTGGCTTTTTAAAGGTGACGGCGTCGTCAGACATAGCTATTCATACCAATGTTCTTGTTAAAAGCTCTTGACAGCGTAAAAAGGAATACATTGCGTTTCTGCGCAAGTGTTATGGATGTGGAAGGGTTGTCTTCAGTTAAGCATTTGAGGTCCGCGAGAAACCTTGGATTCTGCTTGAAATAACTGTGAGTTTTGTATTCTTTTCTACAAAATTTTTCTTCTGCTTGAAATTGTTTAAACATGCAATAAAGTGTGGCTTATGGAAGTTTTGTCAACTTAACAATGTTGTTGGCAGTGTGGCCGGTGCGTGACAATGAAGTTCTTCCACTAGTAGCAGGCCAATTCACAAACATAGCCGACAATCCCCGCATTTTAAAGATATCATTATGTTGAAAGAATAAATATGTTTCGTTTGTAAAATGAGAGAAATTTTATTAACAAAACAGAATAACATCGTTGTTTAGAAGTTAAATGTTCAAAGAGAAAATGTACGTAGTTAATCAGTTTGTAAGAGTTACATGTTCAATGAGAAATAGACGTAAGGAGTTAAATATCCAGAATTCTAGTTGTAAGTAGAAAATGTGTTTATGCAGAAAGATTAACAGGTTACTAATAAAGTTTGCGTTCCTTTCTTTGTTTTATTGCCGGCAAGAAAGTGAAAAGGAAGGTAAAGCAATAAAGAAAATGGTGCTTATCGAAGTTGATATTTAGGAGTCAGTTGAAGTATCTTATTGTTGTTGATCTCGTTGTTGTCGTCTTATTTGCTGACTGCGAAAATGTTGAGGATGGAAAAGAAGGGGTAAATGAAAATAGCACACGAGAAAGATAGAGAACGAATGTCCAGGTCAGGCTTGAAGTTTCTTTTGTCACATTTTAGCGTGTCGTCTCTCTGCTCCCATCTAACTGACTGCTTCGACTTTCTTTCTGTTTTTATAGCCAAAGACAATTTCAACATAGGTTTATTAACTGTTCTCTCAGTTTTGCAAATCGCTTCCTTTCATTAGTTAGAAAATTAATTTAACATCGGATCGCGAAATATGGCTTCGTCTTTTTTTTTTTTTTTCAGTTCGGGTTCAATCTTTTTCTGTTCGTCAAAATTAGGATTTCACACGTAATTGTGAATTGTTGTAAAAAGTGAAGAAGAGAGTTACTTTCAATTTTATTTTAACTAAAACAAAACTATAATAGCGGAACAAATCTACTGATCTATGACTTTCAGCTCTTGAATTCGTTTACAGTTTGTCTGAGAAAAAAGAGAAATATTAGATGTTTAGGCCTGCAAGTTTTTGTCAGAAAATAAATTGTTAAACCTGCAAAATCGTCTGCTCTAAAATATGTCACAATTTAACTGCAAATCCCTGTATTTTCCTGATTGCTAACACGTTTTGTACACAGCTGAAAGAACGTATAACCATTGATTGATATTTCTGTTTTGTTTTGTTTTTAATAATCGTTTCACCTCAAGCAAAGCAGTACGGCAATACTACCACTAGTGCGCAGGAGATCACAGGAAGAAGAGAGAGAAGAGAAGAAAAACAATTCAAGGGATGTCGAAAAAAGAATAAGAGAAAGTTGGGAGTCAAAGAAATAGAAGATGGCAATTGACATTGCTCTTAAAATTTTGGGGATTGAAGCTATCAAAGAAACAAGTATACAGAATGACGTTCCACAGGCGAGAAGTTCGAGAAAAGAAACTGTTGGAGTAGAAGTGCCAAAAAGCCAAAAGGCGGTAAGAAGCTAATAGGGCGATAGTTAGATGGGTCGGAGAGCTCTCAAGTGTTTTTAAAAACAGTTACTACTGAAGAGGAATTACAATGAGTGGATAGTTATTAATAATTGGCATGAAAGGGCAGTACTTGCATCACCTCGTGATGATTGTCCTTTCTATCAATATTATACTTGAGTGCTAACTTTTCTATACAAAAAAATGCTTATATAATTTTATAAAATGATATATCTTACATATTTATAAGTCTACCGTTCATCCATGATTTGGATATTGCTGCCACATATGGTCTGGTGCTTCGGCTATACAGTTAAAGATTCTTGAAAAATCCAAAGAAAAATTCCCAATGGACTTTGTCCTGGCCTGGAATCTCGGCTTGAGTTTTTTCCAACCGCCATAATGTGTCTTTACTTGTTCCTTTTCTATAAATATTTTCATAGAAATTTTTTCTGAATTGTTTTTATCTTTTTTTTTTTTTTTTTTTTTTTTTAATCATTTCACCCCGAGCAAGGCGGAAACGCCACTGATGTGCAGGGGGTTACATAAATGTAAAAAGATTAATTAGAAAAGAGTGAGGAGTACAAACTAGTTAGAAAGGAACAATAGAAAGCAGGTGCGATGACAGATACATAGATGGAGAGAAAGGGAAGGTTATACAGGGGAGGGGAGAGAGCTAGAGTCCAGTGGTTAGTAGATGAGTATTGACTTTGCATTTAAATTTCTGGAGGTTGTAGCCGTCAGGAAAGCAAGAATATGGGAGCGATTTCCACAGGCGGGAAGTGCGAGAGAAGAAGCTGCACGAGTAGAATTGTCGTCTGCATTTGGCTAACCTGACTGTGAATGGGTGGGACCCAGTTGCCAGTCTGGTTGCACGTATAAAAACCTGTTGAGGAGGCACCAGTGACTTAAGCTCGTCCGAGCAGAAGCCATGAAAGTATTTATAGAACAGACAAAGGGAGGCCACATTTCGATGATGGGGAAGTGGCTGCAGTCGAGCCGCCAGATCAGTACCTATCACATTACAGACTCTCCTTTGGAGCTTATCAAGAATACTGAGGAAAACTTCAGGGGCATCTGACCATAAATGGCAGCAGTACTCCATGCACGGACGGATGGTTGACTTGTATATATGCAGGATGGATTCAGATGGAAAAAACATTGCGTGTTCTATGTATGTTTGAGAGTGGAACAATTGTCTTTCACCGTATCCGCAAAGAAATACAAAGCTCGAAACTTTCTTTCCGCAAAGAATCTATTTTACAAATCAGAGATGATCAGAGATTCAGTTTTCAGACTGTTTTAACTTTTTCAGATTTTCCAATTATTTTTCTATCATCAAATACAAACAAGAAATTTTGGAGTAGATAGATCTATCTATCGCCCAGTTCACACTCCACCCATGTCTATTGAACAGGTTAAGAGGCTCATCCCTTGTTCCCTGTTTAGAATATTTTTTACGGCTTTCTCTTTCCCGATCTTTTCACTATTACGTCGCCCTCTGCACATCAGTGCCTTTACCGCCTTGCTCGGGGTGATACGATTAAAAAAAAAAATTTTTCGAACTTTAAATGTTATTTTCTTGTTTCCTCTCGTCTTTCTCTATATATGTCTCTCTCTCTCTCTCTCTCTCTCTCTCTCTCTCTGTTTCTCTTTCCATATATATATAGATATATATAAAGAGAGGGGAAAGAGAGATGGTAATGGATTAAAAGCAGAATAAAAGGAACTGTCTGATATTTTCAGTTTACAATCGAAACATGAATATAGAATATTTAATAATCGAAGCATGAATATAGAAAATTATAAACAATATATTTATTCTAAATTCTTTTCACAATAAACTTTCGTCAAAAACGTAAAGATTACATTTAGGGCCAGTTAAAAACTTCTTATAAGCTTTTTTATCGTATTTTTCTTGTGCAAACAAAATATTTCTTTTGAAATTTGTATGTAGAAATTATTCAAATGATTGTTTTTTCGAGCGCTTTTGATTAATTTATTATTCTCGTTGTGATATTTCCAATAAGATGTTAATGATTTAGACGTGGTTTAAGTACCCCAACACGACCAGTACATTTAACATTTTTTTAAATATCAAGCAACGAGAAAATAACTATACAATAGCAACATTATTTATGAATTATAATATCTTCTGGAGACCTGTGATCTCAATGAAAACACAATAATAATGACACCAGAAACATCATTATTATTTATTTTTGATTTTTATCAAGACAGATTACCTTTCATCTCTTAGGTTATCCTTCTGTAAGGATCCGGTTGAAAAAACTCAGAAACTTAGAAATTTCTACATACATTATGTTAAAAACATAAGTCTATTATTAATTAATAAGGAAAACAATAAAAGCTTAAAAGGAATTTTCGATTAAACACACACACACACACACGTGTACGTGTGTGTGTGTGTGTTCCTATTGACATCGCTATTATTTGAACTACCTTCATTCCTTGGCAATTTTAATGTTTTAAAAAGCAATGCTTAGAATAGTAATAAAGCGTAAATATATAAAAGTGAATTTATACAATTTCTTCCTTCTCGAGGATTAACAATAGAAATAATAAACAGTATTTATTAGATTGCTATCGACACTTTCCGATTATCGTGACACAATGGGTTTTGGGTTTTAGCGAGAATTCTGGAGCAAGGCCTTAAGTCGAAGATAGTTCTTCAGGCCAGCAAATCGCATCAGATCAGGCGAAGCATTGGTCTCGTCTTTCTTTCTGGTCTCCCTGGTCTTTGTTCTCTGGTCTGTGTCTCTTCACCTCTGCCGCCGAATCTGTCGTTCTGTTCAAAACCTACAGCTCATATGGTGTCCAGCATCCAGCGTAGGTGGGAAATGACGTTCTCTGGGTACGCTAGGGTTTCCTAAACAACCAATCAGGATCCCTCTTTTGGTCACCTGATTAACATCGTCTTCTTCTCTTTTTTGTTTGGTCACCTGAGCAACCTCGTCTCATTCTCTGTTATACGTGGGACTTTTCTCTGCCTTCCCTGAAATTCCATCTGGACTCTTTCTTCTTTGGGTCAATATCACTACCCGAGGGCGCGGTCCGGCTCAAACGGCTAAATCTAATTAGCACTCTTTTGTGCGTTGTCTGGAATCTATCAGTTTTTCTCGGCAACTCTTTTGCCAAAAAGCGCCAAAACAGGAGACAATCGCTTGATTTCAAACGTTTTTTAATTATCTATGCTTTCTCGTTTCGCATTCAATTGCCGTCACAAATGATCTAGTTTCATCTTGGAGGCTCTTCGAATATGTCATCATTTATCGCAGTCTTTGAGCAAAAACCAGATGGTTTCTTTGTTTTCAAAACTTCAGATATTCTCTTCCTTCTCTTGTTTCCCTACGTCGGGTCATCAATATATTAAAAGTTACTTTCATCCATTGATCCAATATTTGCGGATAGCGGTTGCTCTTGTATTCAAGAGTCGTAAAAAATATCTTAGCTGGTTTCTCGTTTTCGATGATCGTACAAAATATTTATCTATTCTACTTAGGTGGTCTTTTAGAATATGCCTTCACTTATTCCAGCTTTTGACTAAACCCAGGTGTCTCTTTTGTTTTACTTTTCTAGCGGATGAAAAAAAAATCAGTTACTATTTTCTTCTTTCCCTCGTCGGGTCATCAGTATATCTTTCAGTCTATCGAAAATTAGCGAATTCCGTCTTAGTTTTATTCTACAATTTAGTATATATATAAGTTTATTTGATTAAACGTTATTTGTAATGAATATTAATATATGGGTTGTTCTGTTTTTAATATTGAAGAGTACATTTATTTATTGACATCTACATGAAAATTCGAAAAATTTTGTTATGAAAATATGCGTGTACATATTTTTAACTATAACCAAAAATTTCGAATGTAAGATAGTGTTAAAAAATTTACAATTTCGCAACTTGCGTTTCAAAATTCATTTATTCCATTTTATTTTGGCTTATACTTAAACATATATTTTCCTCGCAATCCAAGAGGATCGAATCTGAAGCAAATATTTGCACACGAAACTCGTTTTAGAATTAAAGTTTGAAGATAACATTTCATTTTCTGAAATAACCCTATGAAAGTATTATTATAAAAATGATTCGAGCATATTTCTTCCTGTTTACCTTCACGTGAAACCCGATAAGGCCTATTCAAGTTTCCTGGATTGAAACTACAACCTTACAAACTTTGTAATTTCATCTACATCCTTTATCAGCCTCTTTATATTGATGACACGACAAAACTACAAAGACTATAAGATTTTCACTCAGATGCTAGGGTTTAAATGACTTTTATTTTCATGTAGTTTTTTCAGTTGGATATTGAACTAATCATTTTCCCCTTCATTCTGTGCAAATTAGAAAATAAATAAATGGTTGGATCGAAAACTGGGATGTAGTTGATAAGATTCGTGCTATGTTTCTGCACGTACAGGTTATTTGCGAAGCAGCAGAAGGCATGGCGTTTTCCAAAGTAAAGAATATCAGAAATCGGTAATCTGATTTGCGAAGTTGCTGTTTAAATAAAAAAGGCATCTATTTATACTAAACTTGCTTTACTAATGTATTTGCACCGGTGAATGACGTGTGCGCATCCTTCATCCACCTCCGCATTTTTTTTTTTAACAGGAACAGGGGTTTAGCATTTGCTTGCTGTTTCAAATCAGGTTTTTGCTTCCTTCTAAAGACTTCTCAATCTATTTCACTCCCAGTAATCCCTTGCGTCTTTGTTGCATTATAGCCTTGCTTGGCGTGAACTGAATAAAAATTTATATATATATATATATATAAACTTATTTATAAATGGAACTTTGTCTGTGTGTGTCTGTGTATCCGTTACTTATAGACTCCGAAACGGCTGAACTGATTTTCTTGAAAATTTATACAGTTGTAGTATAAACGTCTGCGAGTGTCCTTAGCAAGGTTTTGTGTCGAGGTACCCCCGATAAATAACGAAAACCGATAATCGAAAAAATCGAGTTATAAAAGGAGTGGTCCGATTTTAATCAAATTTGATACACTCATAGACAAAGACATAAGAAACGATATTAAGAAGTTTCAAGGTTGCAGTTCTTACAATACTGCAGAAAATCGATAATATATATATATATATATATATATAAGTCAAGATGTTTGTGTGTATGTCTGTTTATCTGTCTGTATGTCCTTTATACAAATCCACAATTTTTATCCAATTCTCACCAAACTTCACATAAATATTCTTTAGACTGAGTCTTAGCTCCAGGACCATGGATTAGTTTGAAAGCTTTCATTACGCCCGAGCAACGCCGGACTATACTGCTAGTGTATATATATATATATATATATATATATATATATATATATATATATATATTATATATGCGTGGTACTTATTTGAAAGCGCTCAATATCAGTGATAGACCTGACGTCTGTGTTTGTTTATCGCTCATTTCACATTCCTTACCCGTCTATTATAATAAAGGTTTATCTCTGGTTGTCTATTTAAGATTAGGTTTCATTTTCTTTCTAATGTTTTCTCATTTGCTTTCACTTTCAGTAATACCTTGCGTTGGAGTGAAATGATTATATATAGAGAGAGATAGAGAGTGAGAGACGCAATATTTGTTTTATGTATTTTTCGTTATATACAACAGACAATAAACATTTTGTACGTCTTTATTCAACGTTTCCTGTTTCTTTACACCATTTCTTTCTCTTTCTCTTAGGACGAATTGCATGGATATAGTGTCCATAGTGTTTATTTTCCGTCCGATTTTCGGCTAATATTGTAACCGTTTTCAATGGTGGGCTAATTTTCACGATAACAGGGGTTGTTAATATATTTTTATTTTGTTTCCTATACTCTGTCGTGAGAACATTATTTTATAATAGCGAAAGCGTTCGGGACAATAAACAGCATGGACAAATTCTCCCTACATTCACTCTTCAAAAAATTTCTTAAAAAATATCACAATATATTTTTGCTATTGGTTCGAAAAACGAAAGATATACATATGCATTCTGTTGCTAATGCACTTTTCTCGTTCTAGGAAAGAACACAGAGTAAAAACAAAGAGAAAGAACAAAATTGAGCAAAATATTTTATAGATTTCTTCCAATACATCATGCCTACAAGTATTGAAGTACTCCAACCATGTATTAGGGAAGCATACCTAATAAAGTCACCGGTATATATATATATATATATATATATATTTCAGATTACTAATATATATATATATATATATATAAATGCAAACTTATGACTATATTCGTTTCAAAAATCCCTCCACGCATATACGTGGAAAGAAAAAAATGGTTGTAAAAAAAGAAAGAGCTAAGCACATGAACATCAGCCAAAGCGATTTTGACCGAGCCAGTACGTAGCTCAAAGAAAAAAAACCGAGACAAGTAACCAATAACAAAAAAGCGCTCAATACGTAATCAGAGCAGAATAATTAACCTAGTGGGTCAACAAACCTACCAAGGTTTCACCTAAACGGATCTTCAGAGAAGGTTGGCTCTAAGAATGCCTCGTATGCCAGATGCCGGAGAGAAGTCTATGTAGCAGATACAGAAAATAACTGAAGAATAAGAAAATTAAAGGAAGCATCATACATTATTCTGTCGTGCAAATGTGCTAGATATATATCCGGAGTATATTCAAAGAAGCCAAGTAACTAAACTACATTTAATGCCATGGCACACATGCAGACCTTTATAAAATTTTGCAACAGTGATTCTTCTGTCAATTTTAATCAGAACATCACCTTGTCTAGCCTTATCTTCATTCACAGTAGCAGCTCTTCTGCCTTCTTTCTAGGATTGCTATTAACTCTACTGGCCCATTTTCTGATCTCAATTTCATCAAATACAGCCTTTCTAAAAACATTTACTAACTGCCAAAGAATGTTAGCAGTATTTTGTCTTTGCAAAAGCAGAAATTCTATGATTATTGATTGTTTCACTACGTGTGCACAGAAAAATAGTTATTTCGAAAAAGTATTATAGGCGGAAGGGAAGTAAACAAATTTTCTTCTAATCACTTGAGTTTATCAAAAATCCGCATGGAACTGACTTACATTTTTTGTTTGTTTGTTTCGAGGTTTAACGACCTATCAATCTTTATGGGATCATTTAAGGTCATAACCAATGATTTTGGGTAAGGTTATTTTATTTTTACAACATTTTTCTTTTCGAGTATCAAGAGTCATTGGGATTTGTTTTTAATAGCAGGGTCCCCAAGTCCTACTCTTGTTATTTAGCCCATGACTGGAGGGAAGGAACGGATTAATACCTTTCCCAAGAGTACCAGTGCTTAAGTGAATGCAGGGTATTCAACTGGAATTCGAATTCGGCTCAATGATTTCTCTTTCCTAGCCGATATCCACTGCACCACAACGCACATCCGTCACTATAAGCTTACAGCACTTGGTATTCCCAAGCGGTCACCCATCTAAGTTCTGACCAGGCTCAACGTTGCTTAACTTCGGTGATCGAGCGAGAACCGGTGTATTCAACGTGATAGGCCGTAAGCCACTGATATTTTTAATAAAGTTTGAACAAACGTTACTTTTTGAGTAGCCAACATGTTTATTCATCTGTACGTGTAGATGAGCAGAGAAATAGAAACGTTCTGCATATATAGCCATACGTGCAAAAGTCTTTCGTTATTTATATCGTGTAAATATCATAGCTTGTACGGTCGCATTATGTGTATATGGAAATAATTTGCGATAATGAAATAACGTTATGTATTAATCATGTCCAAAAAAGAAAATGTTTTGGTAAATCATTTCTTGAGCTTAACAATGATTAGTCTTCATACTTGGTTCTGGCACCAGTCGACTTGGTCTTGACAAAGACATCAGAATTCAAGATAAGGAATAAAGATTATTTCTTCTCCTTCTAAGCTTATTAGACAGATTCTAACACATGTTTAAGTACACAACCTAAAAAGATGTGCCAGTTTCCATACCGTTTGTTTTAAAAGTTCAACGTCTGACTCCTACCAGTTAGTGCGCTGTCATGTGTTCTCTGCAATAAGCTATTTGAAAGGCCTCTTATATTATAAGTAGTAAATGCACTTCAAATTAAGTATTTCATTTCATTTATATATGTCAGGACTCTAGCATTTGTATGTTCCATATTGCAACTTGCATAATATGTCCAGGCAATTTTTCAAAACTATTGCAAAGCATCCAATTTTCTCTTCAAGCCTTTTTCACTTTTTACGTGTCAACGTTGACTCATAGAGTTGAGTGGGTATCAGTGTGTATCGAGTGGAAAACAGAGGAAAAATAAAATCTTGACGGAAAGCATTTTGAAGGTTCTAGTTCAGTTGAATGAAAATATCGGAAAATACTTGCCTTATCACTATTGCCTAATGTTTCAAATGAGTTTCATTTAAAATTTAAATAGATAGTAAATGAAAAAGATCAGCTCAAGTTTGAACAGAAATCTGCAGGACAGTGCGTAAACGAAAGACGAGAAGAAACAAACTTAAAATAGGTGAAAAAAATAAAAATGAAAGAATATAATTGATAAAAATCAGAAAACATCCAACCACTACACGTAATTCTCTGAAAAAAGTAATTGTCATTATTCAAAAAATTTCGAAACAATATTCGTCGTCAGGGATTTTATCAGAGCTATACAGACACCAAGATATATAGTGTAGGTGGCAAAATTTGTTTGATGGTTCCAAGATTGTAATAGCCGGGTGTGATCGTGGTGATAATCTCCCACTATCTATAAAATGCTGCCATGGCATGCTTGTTCAACTAAGTCCAGCTCCTGGCGTACTCGTGGCGGAACTGCTTTTACAGACAAGAGAAGTGGTGAAAGGTGGATCACTGGCGCTTAATAACCAGTTGCATCGGGCAGGTGAAGATCGTCAGCTTGGAAAGGGAGTTCAACTATAAGGAAAACCTCATTTTAAATCTCCGATGTCTTACAACCAGATCCGATCATGAAAAAGGCTTCAGGAGTAAACCTCGAGGTAAAATTCGGAGTCGAAATTCCTAAGGCAGTTCGCTGTTGTATTCAACTATTTTTGGCAGCTCCTGCGATGGCACTGGTCCCAAATTGTAACGATGCTGTTGTTTCTTAGGTCTAATCAGTGACGTGGAGAGGAGGAATGTGCTACATGTCCTCCATATCACATCTCCGAGGCTTGCATTTGACCATATATTACACTAAAACAGAGGATACTCCAGCTTCACTGTTGACGTTGACACAACACGAACGAGGAACGAAAGTTACCGGTTCTACGCTATCGCTAGATTGGCGTAGACCGCAGCGCCATAGGTCGTTCTTGTCGGTGGGAGAAATTCTCTAATCTCACTAGACAGCTACCACCAGTCTCAAGCTGGGTAGTCCCCAGTCAAGATCTGCCTTCTTTAATGAATGCATGGAGGTAAAGAGACATCCAACAAATGGACCGTAACATTTGTATCAGGCAACAAGAAAACTCAAAGGAAACCAGCTCTAAGACTGGGCTGTTGGAACATCCAGACTATGCTGACCGGCCCATCTAAAGACCTCCTGGATATCAGTGATTCCAGAAAAACAGCAATTATCAACTATTAGCTTTCGAGGCTTCATGTGGACGTTGCTACACTGCACAAAACACGTCTGACAGACTCTGGATCATTAAAGGAGAGCATAGATAAAACGTAGTCAAAAGAAGATGAGATAAAACATTGTAAATCAGATCAATGACATGATGTACTATGGGAGAGCATAGATAAAACGTAGTCAAATGAAGTTGAGATAATACCTTGTAAATCAGATCAATGACATGATGTACTAAGGGATAGTACATCATGTCTTCGCAGACAAGAACAGTCCTCTTTATGTTTGGACCAGATAGAAACGGTTTTGAGCAACATCTCACACTCCACCTCATCACCACATCAGGTCCCGTCACTTTCGTCAACGTGTATACCCGGCGCTTTCTGCCACACTGGACTCCAAGAGAAAGTTTATGACAATCTTGCAGCCATGATCAACAGTATTCCAAGCAAGAAAGAGCTTATTCTTCTGAACGATTTCAATTCTAGAGTGTGTGCCGATCGCTATTCGTGGTCCTCGTGCCTAGGACAGCTTGCTATCTACAAGATGAACTACAATGGCCAGAGACTGCTCGAGCTATGCACATACCACAACCTATGCATAGCCAAATCCTTTTTCAAGGCCAAGCTTCAGCCAAGGTCTCTTGGTGACACCCACGCTCAGGTCACTGGCACCAGTTGGATTTAATCCTTGTCAGACGAACGAACATTAAGAACGTTCTTCACACTCGCTCTTACTACATTGCAGACTACTCCCTAGCGTGCTGCAAGATCAACCCCCAGCGCAAGAGGTTACACCGTGAAAAGAAGCCATGAGACAACTAAGCCTTGTGGAGCAGTTTGCTTAGAGTTTTGAGAACGAACTAAAAACCATACAAACCGAGAACACTGCCACAGAGAAGGAGGATACCCTACGAGACACTATTTACCACACTGCTTTGGCCACCATTTCAAGAAAGACCTCAAAATCAAATGACTGGTTTGAGGCAAATTTCTCCGAGATAACTCCTGTCATTAAAGCCAAGCACGCCAATCTAACAGAGTAAAAGCAGTCAACCAACGAGATTCTCAAGTAAAGCAAAACCAATTACAACCAATTAGCAGAACCACTACGTTTGCTTTATAAGCAAGCACAATGATTTTGGAACAATATCTATACTAAATCTTTGTAATCACTCAACTTAACAGAACACGACACACATCCAGATGAGAAGGAAATACTGTCCAGATCTTGCAAGCAAAAAAAGACCACTACAGAAATCCTAGATTTTATATAAGATAAATCAACCTTTCACATAGATGAAAAACAGTTATTTCAAAGACGTGGAAGACGGAAAAAATGCTTACTGTGAAGTATAATCAATCGAAAGATCAAGACACAGTCGTATAAGTTACGCAAAAATAAAAATAACACTGACGTTTCATTTTAACAGATATATTTAGAAAAATGCACAAAAATACTTTTAATTGCTAAAGAGTCATTTTATTCAATAAAATCGCCATTGGCTTTAATTACAGCCTCCAAACGACTCCAGAATCTCATGCAATTCTTCTGGATGGTTTCCTTGCTTAAGTTCATAAACGCTGCTAAAATCATTATCTTTAATATATATTTGATTTTACAAATAATTTCGTCAGATTCACGTTCAATTGCGCCCCCACACACATAATAATCAAGGTGGGGAGTTAAGAAGACAAGTGTAAGAGGTGATGAGGCCGCAGAAATTGTCTGACAGCTATGACTGGATTCTCCTGTTTGTGTAGCGTGGTCCAGAGTCATGTTGCCAGACGTGGGGTCTTTCAGCAGCCTCTGTGTTGAGTCTGAAAGATTGTTGGAAAATGAATGGAGGCATAACGACGCTACCACTAGTAATCATGCCAAAACCTTCGTAATCACCATTAGACTCATCCAACGTTTTCCGAATCATCTGCACTTTCCTCAGATGAACACCTAAATACTCTGAAATGTTCCCGTTGTAGCTTTCAGCGCGAATACCGAGCAGTACAGCATACTGTTTCCAAATATCTGACGGAGTGAATTGTATCATGGTAATCTTTTCCTCATAGATATTGGCCACCTAACTGTACTATACTGTGCAGTCGACAAAAAAAAAACAACAACAAAAAACAACGCGCATGCGCGGAAATAAAAATATAAAATGGTGTCAATTTATCAATCGCACCCTTGCAATACATTGAAATTGTTTGCATGAGGGCAACAGTCTCTAAACTGACGTGCAAATATTTAGAATTAGTCACTTATAAACACCCCAGTATGGTAGGGCTTTACTTAACAGGAAGGTGCAGTGTTCGGGATTAAATTAACCCCTGATTTAAAAAAAATAAATTAACCCCTGATTTGAAGAAATCTAGATAACAGTGTTCATTGAAGTACACACGAGAGTGTCTGTTCTAAAAAGATGCAGTTCTTGAGGAAAAAAATCTCTGAGTGGAACTCCCAGTTTGCAGTTTGACCACTGAAGAATAACAGCTATTGGACTCCTAGCAGTAAATATCTGAATTAGTGAAACTAAAGAATGGAGCTAATCTAAATATTTATCATTAAAATAGCGGTGGGGTGACTACATGCTAGAAAACTTATGCCTATGTGGAAAGGGGTGGAAAAGTGGGAAAGGAGTCATTTACTAGGAGAAAGCATGTCCCGTCTTTTAGCCCAACAATCATTTATCAAACAATTTTAAATAAAAATAAATTAAGATATTATTATCTTTATTTTCTTAACCATTAGTTAAGACAAGTGTTTTTTTTATAAATTTAGCTTATTTTGGCAAAAGGATAAATATATGAAGCACTCAATGAGCATCGAACTCGCTACTCCATAGTAATGGACAACAAGACTGGTCCACTGTTACTAAACTTGATACCCTAATTTTCGTTATTTTACTAAGTTTAATTTGGCACACGACCACATATATGGAGCGCGAAGATAGAACTCATTTCTTAGTTGTAATGCTCAGCAAGACTAGTTGATTAATCATTACCCTACGCCGAGCTGGCTAGTTTAAATAGGTAAATAGATATGAGCAGAATGAGACAGATGAATACAAACGTGATGATTGTCACTTCTTTTCAGAATAGCATCTTTTCACTTGTTAGCTTTTTATGTTCTTCAATGAGAATTTTATTTTTCTATTATTTATACCTAAGCTAACGCTCTGCTATCAGCCTCTAAGCGATTCTTATGGCCAGATTCACTTTTACAACCTCTCTTTCAAACTTACTTGTCCTTGTGTACAATGATGTAATGACATTTGTGTCCTTACAAACCTTGTCACAAAACACGCACAAGTAACCTGCAGGTCTTTCTGGTAAAATTCAGTTAACAGGAGAATGAACCTGACTCATTTGGTGTGTTCTCCTAAGACTGTCAAAACTAGCTGTCAAGGGGGTGACTTTTCCCAAAGTACTGCAGATGTGTCGGTATTCTAATAGCCCTGCGGCTGATTCTATTTCTCCCTTCCTAATAGCGCGCTTTTTGTTGGAATACTCATTCTCTTCTGCTCAGAATTGTTGCAGAATACGACTAGAACGTATGTATGCATGTATGATAATGGTGAAAAGAAAGATGCGTTCTTTAAACACATGGATTCTTCTTTGGTGTGCCGTGTCCATTTTGGACGTGAACGATCATTGCTCTTTGCAAATTCCATCCTTTTAGCGAAAATAAGATTAAAACTTACTAATAGTAATTGTTTTTATGTTATTTTCGTTATTGTCTTAATACCTGTTCTGTCGTCTATTTACATTGCTCGTTAAGTAGGCTGCTCTATCCATCTTGTTTTCACTATTTTCTGCTGGTGTCAGATTCATCAGGTGATCTTTTCTGATTATGTAACCTAGAAATGGATGTGCGTTGTGGTGCATTGGATATCGGCTCGGAACGAAAAATCGGGGAGCCGAGTTCGAATTCCAGCCGAATTCATTGCATTCACTTACGCGCAAATAACCTGGGGAAAAGTAGTAATCCGTCTCTTCCTTCCAGTTATGGGTTAAATAACAGGACAGATTGGGTTCTATAGCCTTGGCTGGCAACCAGTCTACCGCAGAAAGCAATTACAAACTACTGCGGTATAATCTTCTGCCCAGTCAGTCATGTCTCTTTCGAGACATGATCGCCCAAGCGTGTATCACGTATGGCCCTTAACTGACTGACTCAACCTAGAAATTTCTCCTAGAAATGTCTTTCTGGTTCCAAGCATAAGCGTCCTCATAGATGGAAAAGTTTTACTTTTGGGGATGTCAATGTGTTTTTATAGTCTACATAATCCGATGGGAGGGGCGAAATAAAACAAACAGAGCCCGGTTCACACTCCACCCACGTCTATTGAACAGGTGTAGAGACTCATCCCTTGTTCCCTGTTCAGAATGTGGTTTCCGGCTTTCTCTTTTCCAATCTTTTCACTTTTCGTTTTCTTTTTTTTTTTTCAATTGGAGTAGATAGACTAAACTATCGCCCAGTTCACACTCCACCCTCGTCTATTGAACAGGTGTAGAGGCTCATCCCTTGTTCCCTGTTTAGGATGTGGTTTCCGGCTTTCTCTTTTCTAATCTTTTCACTCTTACGTAGCCCCCTGCACATCAGTGGCGTTACCGCCTTGCTCGGGGGTGATATGATTTTTTAAAAAAATTGTCAAAAATGAGGATGCTGCTTAAAAATGTTAAATTTTCAAAGACAGGTACAATCCGGGTATGGTCATTTTGCTGATTTACAATTCAGCTTTCGAAAGTTGTTTTCTTTCTGGTTTCGAAACAACTATTTCGTAAAAAACAAAGTTCATTATGAAAGACAGATTGTCAAACGAGAAAAATGGGCGAATGAAGATAAACAAATAGGACATGAAAGGTGGATGTCCATACTGAATGCAAATACATTTTTGATTTGGGAATAAAAGAAATTCACAGACAGATTTATATCATATTCAAGACAGAATTAAATAAAAGACACCGAATGATAAAAAAAAAACAGCTACAGAAAAGTTCTCAGTATGCCACACCTCCCAAATCGTGCCCAGAAAACCAAACATCCCGTTTAAAATGAATCCACAAACTTTATTAATATATTCTTATATATTCATCTAAATGCCGTTCCAGACAATTTTTCTTGTCAGAATCCATCGATCTTGAACCGACATCTCGACTTCAGTCACTTACTCAACAACGTGACTTCACTCTTTCTTTTTAACAAATATTTTCATGGCAATTGCGCTGATGAATTTTCCTTTTTGTTGACTTGACACAGGATTACTAGTAGATTGGCAACTAAATCTCACCGTTTTACTAATTAACTACCTAGATTAATCTTATGTTCTGCTATAATCGTATATTTTCTCGTCTGTGCAATTCTCTTCCAGTTTTTTGTTACCATGCCACATGCATCTTCAAAAATTCAAATGCAAGGCAATCGCCGTCTTTTGTCTTCTTGAATCCTTTTATTTTATTTTCATTTTTCATATCTAAAGTCTTTTCATTATCTTTGACTCACGGTGACCTCTTGCATTTTAGTGGCATTATTGCCTTGCTCGTAGTGAAATTATTTAAAAAGTAATTACATAAATTGAAATAGTAAATTTCTTTAGATTAGAAAAAATCACAGCTACCGTTAAATCGCTCAAGATTATCACTTCCTAATACTGACATAGACATACGCGCGGGCGTGTGTGTGTGTGTGTGTGTGTGTGTGTGTGTGTGTGATTAAAGGCACCAAATTTTCTTTAAGACATGTAAGATAAAATAAATTGCAAACATTGTGACATCTTATTTTTAATAAAATCCGTTCATCGTCACTGTAATCTTTCGCGGAGTATAATTGACAAATGTCAGAAATGAGCTGAAACGTTGACAGATGATTTTATAATTCATTTCTCGGTGTTCCCTAGTACTTTCAATCTCTTTCTCAGATCATCTTCAGGGGTTTGAGTTGTAGTAACAAAAAATATATTTTTATTACAAATAAGTAGACACAATGTTTGCAATTTATATAATCCTACATATCGACGAGAAAATTTGCTGCCTACGCACAAATACCCTTGGGAAAGGTATTAACCCGTTTCCTTTTTTCCAGTTATGGGTTAAATAACAGGACAGGTTGGGTTCTATAGCCTTGGCTGGCAACCAGTCTACTGCAGAAAGCAATGGCAACCTACTGCGGGATAATCTTCTGCCCAGTCAGTCATGTCTTTTTCGGGACATGATGACCCAAAGCGTGTATCATGTATGGCATTAACTGAAATACACACATACATATGTGTGTGTGTCTGTCTGTGTGTGTGTGTGTGTGTGTGTGCGTACACGCGCCTGCCTATCTGAATGTGTATTTTTACGTCAAAACATGCATGTGTGTCGAGTATTTCCAGAGACAATTAAGTTAGTAAAATAACGGTAAGAAATTAAAATGTAAAATATATTTAAAAATTATATCAAACATTCTAAGCACCAATGGGTACATTTTTTTCTCTTAGTCCTTATTCAATCAACTACGTACACAAATAAGGTACTTTTATTGTTTGCACTAATGAATAAAATATGATTAATGAAACAGTTAATATGAAAATAACTTTGAAATGTTACATATGACTAACCTTTAATAGATATTTTCTCGTATGAAGAAAAAATACATGGAATCAAGTGCAGTGTCAACTTTTTTTTCTTTCTTCTCGTTAATTCACTACTTTTTTATTTGCTTCATTTAATCAATCCCGTCTCATCTGGAGGATCCAGGCATTTGAAGCTCGAAATGTAAGTGTTTGAAAATGATTTAGTAGATGAGCAAAACTGATGAAAACTGTGGCAAAATAGAGAAAAAAAAATCAGAAAAATAATTTGAAACTGATTTTGACGGGTTTGACATTTTAAAAAAAATATATTTCCTTCTAGTAATTACTTTCGTGATCCTCAGAAATTTGAAAGAAAAGTAAATAAAAATGAAAACAAAATATAACAGATGAATAAAAGAAACAAATAAAACGGATGAATGAAAGGAAACGAACAAAGAAAACGAACGAATGAAAGAAAATGATTGAAAAAAAAAATGAAATTGATGTAGAAGAAAGCGTCGAAATAAATACTTTTTTCAAAGAATGAAAGAAAGAAAACGAACGAATGAAAGAAAGTTAATAAAAAAAATGATTGAAAAAAAAAGCGAAACTGATGTTGGAGAAATCGTTAAAATAAATATTTCTTTCAATGAAAACTTGAGGCATGTTTCCCGACCGATTAAAAAATAACTTTAAATTGAAATTCCTTTGTGTCAGCTGTTATTACTTGAGGTGGAACACAAATATTAACGTTCCCCCGAGCAACAATCTACAGAAATAACTGTTATCTGATCATTTAACCATATGATATTATACATGACTCTACTTTCGGGAATACATATGGAAGATTTTAATACATTGCACTAGATTTAATTGTATTTTCTTTTTTATTTCTCTACTTAGGTTTATTGCTCAGACAGTCAAACAAAATATTCGTACGTTTTTCGATGTTTTGTTTTGTCGTCAATTTTCAAAATCAAAAGCGGAATTACTTTGAAAGGCAACGGCCAATAAGTATTTGTAGAATAATGAAGTCTATACACGTGATTTGGTGGCAGATAAATCTTAAAATTGTAGGTTTCCTAGTTGAATTTTCTGAAAAAATTATTCAGTTAATGATTGAATAAGCCTATGGTGAATTTTACAATAAAATATGCATTGATATTTCCCTATCGCATCGTTAAATATTCGAACTTAACAACTTTAATAGAATATGGCAATAAATATCATACATAATTAGTGCTAGTCGTTATTTTAAGAAGTAAGGGGATACAAATGAAAATATTAGAAATTGACTACTTTTTCCATTTCACTGTAACAACGGTTAAACTCTTCGAATCCTTCTCTTTCTTTCTTTATTTCTTTTTTTTTCATTTTCCCTCTTTCCATGTGATGAAAACGGAATAGTCAATGATTTATTAGGTATTGGCATGGATAAAATTCATGCAAATTAATGAATGGAGGGACAAGCACAATTATTATAGGATCATTGAGTAACGAATAAAATCAACGTAGCCACTCAAAAGTTGATTTTTTTATAAAGTGTACGGAATTAAAAATGGGTTCAAACAATAGAGTACCCTCGTAAAATATGTATAACGTTTATCAAGATTTTTCTTAGTGAAAAATACTGCTAAACATTGATTCAACAGAAAAATGAATATCACTAAGATTCACTTCATAAAGAATGATCGGTAAGCATTAATTGATACCGAACTCTTGCATGAATGTTCAACACATGATGAACAGCTACATTCTCAGTAAGGATCTTTACTTTAAACGGCTATTGGATCTCAAGTGCACTCCTGTATCCAATCCGTCACTCTTGCTGCTGAAAGAAATAATCGGTCTCTTAAGAAAGTACCTGATTCCACCTGCCCTATGTTTGCGAGAATCATAACAAAGCAAAAATGATTTATTGTTGTCATATCTGGGCTGGTGATATTCAACCATGACTTTCCAGTCTTACAGAGACCAAAAGCGTCTACGATATCTCGTGTGTGATTATTTTTGCATCTTAGAACCACTTTGTCCCCCGCAACCCTCTTGCTACTGTATTTTCATTTGTTCCGCTAGATCAGACTTTTAGACCAACCATACTACGCACACAGGGTCAAATTATTCTCTCTTTTCGTATTCCATTATTAAGAAGAAAGCTTTCTTCCGATATCTTTTTCCCGAGAACCACTATATTGTGAAACTCCCGAGAGAATATTTCCTGGATCACTACTATCTTAATCTCCTCCTTAATCCACCGTTATCTATTTTCAACGAACTAATTCAGTAACTTTCTACTTTAAGTAGATCTTGTGCCTTGTATTGGGTAAACAAAAACAAATCATCTGCCGTACGGGAGGGGTGGTATTACATAACAGACCAGTACGTAATTTGATCTAATATTTGATCTAATAAAGGGAATCAATGAAATATTGGCACTTTTTGTGTGCATGATATTTCTCGCAATATGTATAATTTATAGCAGACTAAATATCACACTAACGATGTGTCATTCTTCATAAAACATGAAGTTTGCCAAATTTTACAATTTTCACATCCTTAAGCTCTGTTATTATTTATTCAATGTTTTTTTTTTCATCATAGATCTATCTATCGCCCGGTTAACGCTCCACCCACGTCTGTTGAACAGGTTAAGAGGCTCATTCCTTGTTCCCTGTTTAGGATATGGTTTCCAGATTTCTCTTTTCCAATTTTTTCACTTTTTTTTTTTTTTTTTTCAATTGGAGTAGATAGATCTATCGCCCGGTTCACGCTTCACCCACGTCTATTGAACAGGTTAAGAGGCTCATCCCTTGTTCCTTGTTTAGGATATGGTTTCCAGATTTCTCTTTTCCAATCTTTTCACTTTTTTTTTTCAATTGGAGTAGATAGATCTTCGCCCGGTTCACGCTCCACCCACGTCTATTGAACAGGTTAAGAGGCTCATCCCTTGTTCCCTGTTTAGGATATGGTTTCCGGATTTCTCTTTTCCAATCTTTTCACTTTGTTTTTTTTTTTGTTTTTTTTTTTTTCAATTGGAGTAGATAGATCTATCTATCGCCCGGTTCACACTCCACCCACGTCTATTGAACAGGTTAAGAGGCTCATCCCTTGTTCCCTGTTTAGGATGTGGTTTCCGGATTTCTCTTTTCCAATCTTTTCACTATTACGTAGCCCCCTGCACATCAGTGGCGTTACCGCCTTGCTCGGGGGTGATACGATTAGAAGAAAAAAATAATAAAAATAATAATAATAATACTCACAATAATAAAACATAACAAAATTATGATATTTTTGCATTATTGTTTGACTCGTGTGAAAATATATTGCAGTGTGAAAAATAAAGATATCCTTTTAGAAATGGGGACTCTATGAACTCAGTATACAGAACAAGCAATAAAGAATCATAATAGGCTTATCACTTCTATTTCGTCGACTGTTTTTAATTGATTATTGACCTGAGAAAAGAACCCTGAACGACAATCAAAAGCGACATAACACCGACCTAACTGTAGGTAAAGCTGAATTATTCTGCCTTTTTTATTTCTTTGAAAATAAACACACGCACGCACACGCGCACACACACATTTTGGACACATGGAAAACTTTTGATGATATGTACATGGAATTTTCGACTCCAGTTTGAGTAGTTTATGCTCACTCAGTACTAATGTCTTTGGAAAAAAAAGGGAAGAACCTACCTTTCCCAATGGGGCTAGTCGTGTGTTACTTCCTGCTTCAGCTCTCGCATATATCAGGTTACTTAGGAAATAAGAATCCCTTGCTCTTAGAAAATGAACGTTTACAGTAACAGAAAATTTTACTAGGTCCTGGAATTCTTTTATTTGATTTTGACGACCTAAATATAAAGGTAAAGACAGCGCCTACCCTTAATTCATCATAAAAATTCACAATGTGGCATTAGTAAAGACTAAACACTTAAAATACCTCGGTGAATTGGTTATTCATAAAATTTTTAAATACGTGATTAAAAGTAAAATATTTCGTATAGATACTACTTATTGTGTTAAAATTGTTTAGGGATATTTAAACCATCAGGGATGCTGACTTCATTTTTATTGTTATATTCATGGTACATGACACAATGGATAAAAACGTTAGTTGCTCTTCAAAAAGTAACTTAACCAAAAGAGTTCAATCATTGACCACAGCAGGGAGAACTCAAAGTTAGACAGTTATCAACGAGAATTAAATAAAAGTAGAGACATCCAAAGGAATGGGGCGGAGAAGTAGAACAATCTACCACAAGAGACTAAATAAAGCGTTCCAAATTCAAACAAATACCTCCTGAAGAATGGCGGAACGTAAAACGGCAGAAAGGTCGTGAATAAAGCAATACAGATGAGAAAAAACACTCCAAACAATACAAATGGTATAAACAATAATACCACGTCTCAAAAATATAAAGTCTTATAGTCTGTCTATATTTTTGAGACGTGATATCGTTATTATTGCGCAAACGCATTCTCAGATCGATGGTCAAAGGTCACTTTGAGCAAACAAAGCCAATTCGTCAGAGCAAAGAATAACCTTATTCGAATCTTGTACATTAGCGCTACAAAATTACCAAGTACTGTACCAAATGACTGAAACCACAATACTTGGGAATTGTGAACAAGAATAAAAACTAAAATGGATTATACTTTTAATTCAAAGAGAAGATATGGTATAATATAAGCGTGGACGTTCAACAATATTTCAAGCAAATGGTTATATATATATATATATATATATATATATATATATATATATATATATAATAATAATAAAACCGACTCTGTACGTATTCTAATCTTAAAATGTTACACAAGAAACTTTTAAAGACTATGAATAACCAGCAGAATCTAACTCCCTTATCGTCCTCGGCTATAGAGCTTTGGAAAAAGAGGGGAAAAAAAAAGAAAACTGCGTAGGACCGACAATGCATACGGTTCTTCACAGTAAAGAAAAAAAACCCTCGAACGGAACGAACCACCAGGAAAGAAGTGCTCGATACAAAACTAACCAAAAAGTGTTAACAAAAAGGCAGTTACGCAGAGCAAAAACAAATGGTATATAGACTGTTCCCTTAAAGACATCCCGAAATTTTTTTTTTTTTTTTTTTTCCTTTCAACCCCTTCCCCCAAATGGGTTATTCTTAATAGGTGTCTATTTATTTGATTAGTCCTTGGTCTGCCTTTGCCCTGACGAGCCGTTGTGCGAAACCGCGGTAGGTCTTGGCGATCTTGCGATTTTTTTCGTGTGTTTTTGCTCTGCAATCTAACTATAGATCGATACATATAAATATACATTTACATATATATAAATATATATGCATACTTAAAAATGCACATACACACACACACACACACATATATATATATATATATATATATATATATAAATATATATTATAAATTATCGTTTGGAACATGTACAAATTACCATCTATTACAGAGTGTACATTTTGTTTTGACATTGAAAAGACAATGTGTCATAAGGTAGTGTGAAAAGAAATGAAAATTCCATTTCTTATATTTGGCGAATCGTGTGTGAGATGTAGGTAGCGTGGGAAATGAGAAATAAGGGTTGTAAGTTGTCAGAATTTGAACGAAAAGAGGGAAGAGGTAGGGAATAGAGGTGATTAATGGACGTATTGAAAATTTTATAGACATATTTAACATTAGAAGATAAGGTATGGTCCCTTACAGCTTTTATGATTAGTTCTTTGGGTTTATAAAAGGAGAAAATAAGGAAATGTATATGGGGTGGGGAGGAGTAGGAGTGTGTGCGATAAAGTGGGAACAGAAATTGCTATTTGGTAAACATATCTTTATTAGTGAATTATACGACTACAAACATTTTTGTATTTAAACTTAGTTTTTATAATTAATCTATTCTTTTATATTTAACCTTAATTTAAATTTTGGGAAACCACCTTTTTTATATATAAAACTTTAAATTAGATCACAGTTTGTGGTATGAAATAAAGGTAAAATTTGAGGTAAGAGTGTTGTTAATATTATAAAGGTTTATCGCTTCTAGGTACCCTAACCTTGTCTTTTTTTTTTAGTTTTAGCATGATTGTAAGGTTAGTACTTTAATGTATTTGCCGTTTACTGTGGTTTCATTCCTCTGGTTTAATAGTATGTTGCTACTCATGTATTTAATGATTTCCATTTTTTCTTGGAGACAAAGGAAATATGGTTCCTCTACCGATTTAGATGTTCTAGCCTGTTTCAGGAGTTTCCATTTAACTTTCGGTGTTTTATTTTCGTTTTGTAACTTCCAAAAATACTTAGAAAGTGATGTCATATTTTGCTTGTCCTTGTTATTAAAGGATGAGAGGAGATTGTAAAAGCGCTTTTTAAAATTGTTCATTGTGTTTCCGATATAAATTCTAGCATCCTTATGATTCTCCACGGTTGAAATCGAACACATATATACCAGGGATTTTGTTAAGCATTTATTAGAAGTGGGAAATTGGTTCGGGTTTCTACAGTTACAAAGGTTATTATTATGGGGCAGACTGGCATGAGTGTTGGAGTTATTTTTGTTGTATGATTTCAATATTTTATTGTTATGTAATTTGATTATTTTTTTCTAAATTGTTGGAGCAGCTATAACTGAGTTTTATTGTATTCCTATTGAACATTTTGCTTAGAGGGTTAATTTTGGGGAAATGTTTATCTATTAGCTTAAGAAATTTATGTCCCAGTTTAAAATTAACTAACTGATTAAATGAAGGGTTATACCATATAATTTTCCTGTTTCTATTTTTCTTTTTGGCTCCTAAATTTTTTCGCAAAGTTAATCTTGAAGGATTGATAGCCGCTTTCTCTAAGAATTTTATTTCTTTATTTGAGGAGTGCATGTTAAAGTGGCGTTCAACTGATGATGAAATATGTTTGATAACGGATAGTGGGTGATTTGAGTTGGGGTTTATATAGATTGGGTTAGCCTTATTTACTGTTTGTTTATAAACAGAATATCTACTTAAATACGAGTATCGATCAAAAATAATATTCGTACAAATAATTTCAAATTGTCGGTTGTTTAAAGACCATTTCGTTAAATTCAGTAATGTGTTTACATTTATTGCCCCTACGATACATTTCAACGCAGATATGATTATGTATTTTAATCAAAAATTGTGTTATATAGGTTTTATTTGACTTTGTTTAGACTGTTGGTCATTCGTGGTCGAGAGGTCTCAGACGCGCCAGGTCAATTGGTGGCTCCCCTATGTGGATACGGATCGTAGGTTTGAATCATGCCGAATGACACTTTTTTGTAAAAAAAATTATCATAAATAATCAGGCCGGTAGAAATAAATATATATATACTGTTTGTTTATAAACTGAATATCTACTTAAATACTAGTATCAATCAAAAATAATATTCAAACAAATAATTTCATAAGATTACAATATATAATTTTATGTAGTGATTATTTTATTTGTACTTATGAACAAATTTCTTTATAATTTAAAATATTTAGCTTATTGTACTGTATGTTTGTTTAAATTATTATTATTATTTTATTTTTAAAAATTTGGTTTATTCAAATGGTAATCCCCTTTAGTTATATATTTTAATATGTTACTTGCCGCCTGTGGAACTCACTCCCGTATTCTTGCTTTCCTGACGGCTACGACCTCCAGAAATTTAAAAGCAAAGTTAATACTCACCTACTAACCACTGGCCTCTAGCTCTCTCCCCTCCCCTGTATAACCTTCCCTTTCTCTCCGCCCATGTACCTGTCATTGCACCTGCTTTCTCAGCTTTCTATTGTTCCTTTCTAACTAGCGTGTACTCCTCACTCTTTTCTAATTAATCTTTCTACATTTATGTAACCCCCTGCACATCAGTGGCGTTTCTGCCTTGCTCGGGGTGAAATGATTTTAAAAAAAAAAAAAATCTCAGTTTATTATTATCTTTCTGTTAGTTTTGTTTTTTTTCTTTTACTTTTCTTTTATCTCTTTCAATGTTTGAATTTGTCTTCTCTTTTCCTTTTTTTTTCTTTTTTCTTTATTTTTTTCTGCTTCTTTTTGTCTTCTTCCGGTTGAAAATTTGGCAAATCTGTATTTCCATGTTCAAATATTCGCTACACTACTGTCTAGCTAGCGAACCATACATACACCGTTCTTTTAAATTTTATTACCTCCCACTCCGCTTAATTCATCAAATTGAATGACTTTGTTTATATTTCTTCAATTTTATTTATTTGACTAATTTTTAAAACCTTATTTATATACTACAAAATAGATTAAATACAATTTACTACCTGATGATGGTGTTTTAACATTGAAACTTTATAGCTATCAGGTTGCAGTCTTCCGTTATTATAATTATTACCATATATATATGTGTGTGTGTGATAGAATCCGAAACGGCTGAACCGATTTTCTTGAAAATGTACAGAGTTGTACTATAAGCATCTGCAAGTGTTCTTAGCTAGGTTTTGTATCGAGTACCCCCGATAAATATCGAAAATCGATAATCGAAAAAATCTGGTTATAGAAAGAATGATCCGATTTTAATCAAATTTGATACACTCATAGACAAAGACATAAGAAACGATATTCAGAAGTTTCATGGTTGCAGTTCTTACAATGGTGCAGAAAATCGATAATATATATATATATATAAAGACAATATGTTTGTGTGCGTGTCTGTTTATATGCCTGTATGTCTGTATTTTTTCAGCCCTTTTATTTTAGTTTTTGCTTCGGGTTTGGCTCTAAGTAGATATAATTGTAGTTCTTAGTCTCAGCCATGATACCATTTACTCAGAGGACTTATTTAGCCTTCAAAATTCAGTTTACGACGAAAAATCTTACTTGATATCTATACAAGGAAATCAAAATTTGACTTACATCCATTCATTTTTCTTTTAGTCTACGGTTTCGCTTTAACTGGAAACAGCTGTTGCTTTTTAGTCTTTCGTGCCAATGTCCAAAGAGTCTGAGCTCCAGGACCATGGATTCGTTTTAAAGCTTTCATTACACCCGAGCAACGCCGGGCTATACTGCTAGTATACTTACATATAAATATATATATATATATATATATATATATATATGTGTGTGTGTGTTTTAAGACATACTTTATTATAATCGGTTTTGTATACACCTATCTTTAAATATTCCCCATATCTGTTTGTTGTGAAATGAGTGAGAGAAGCTTCTAGTAGAAAGATGTACGTGTTACAAAACGATTTAAACTTAAAACAAACTGAAAAGTCATAAAATTCCCATTTGTAGCAATGACTGCTTCGAAACATGTGACCTCAACGGGAAAATGGTTGGCAAAGTCGCACTGAGAATTGGCGCCATAAATCAAAGTGAACTCTGCCTATTTCATGAAAATGTGAATATTATGAGAGTCGATGACACTGGTCAAGAAGAGCACGAAATTACAAGTTACATGAGCGATTCCCAATGCACAAAGTGAAAAAGCAAGTCAAGAGTAATAGCGACAATAATTTGTTTTGCGGGCCTGTTTTATAGTCACTAAGGGAAATGGGCGCAATGTTCAATGCACGACTAAAATCTGTAGTTCCGCGAGCTTTCATTCATTCTCTATATCGATCTGCTTGACTGTCGACAGATAAATAGATTGTGAACCTAATTCTTTTGGTCTTAGATTGTTGATAGATAGATAGATAGATAGATATAAATAGAGTGAAATTAGATAGATAGATATATAGATAGATAGATAGATAGATATAGAGTGAAATAAGATAGATAGATAGATAGATATAGAGTGAAATAAGATAGATAGATAGATAGATATAGAGTGAAATAAGACAGGATAGATAGATAGATAGAGTGAAATAAGACAGATAGATAGATAGATAGAGTGAAATAAGACAGGATAGATAGATAGATAGAGAGTGAAATAAGACAGATAGATAGATAGATAGAGAGTGAAATAAGACAGGATAGATAGATAGATAGATAGTAATAGATAGATAGATAGATAGAGAGTGAAATAAGACAGATAGATAGATAGATAGAGAGTGAATAAGACAGATAGATAGATAGATAGAGAGTGAAATAAGACAGGATAGATAGATAGATAGAGAGTGAAATAAGACAGATAGATAGATAGAGAGTGAAATAAGACAGATAGATAGATAGATAGAGAGTGAAATAAGACAGGATAGATAGATAGATAGAGAGTGAAATAAGACAGGATAGATAGATAGATAGAGAGGAAATAAGACAGGATAGATAGATAGATAGAGAGTGAAATAAGACAGGATAGATAGATAGATAGAGAGGAAATAAGACAGGATAGATAGATAGATAGAGAGTGAAATAAGACAGGATAGATAGATAGATAGAGAGGAAATAAGACAGGATAGATAGATAGATAGAGAGTGAAATAAGACAGGATAGATAGATAGATAGAGAGTGAAATAAGACAGATAGATAGATAGATAGAGAGTGAAATAAGACAGGATAGATAGATAGAGAGGAAGGAAGGAGAGATAGATAGATAGATAGAGAGTGAAATAAGACAGGATAGATAGATAGATAGAGAGTGAAACAAGGACAGATAGATAGATAGATAGAGAGTGAAATAAGACAGGATAGATAGATAGATAGAGAGTGAAATAAGACAGGATAGATAGATAGATAGAGAGTGAAATAAGACAGGATAGATAGATAGATAGAGAGTGAAATAAGACAGATAGATAGATAGATAGAGAGTGAAATAAGATGAGATAGATAGATAGATAGAGAGTGAAATGGATACATAGATAGATAGATAGAGAGTGAAATTAGATAAGATAGATAGAGTGAAATTAGATAAGATAGATAGAGTGAAATTAGATAAGATAGATAGAGTGAAATTAGATAAGATAGATAGAGTGAAATTAGATAAGATAGATAGAGTGAAATTAGATAAGATAGATAGATAGATATAAATAGAGTGAAATTAGATAAGATAGATAGATAGATATAAATAGAGTGAAATTAGATAAGATAGATAGATAGACATAAATAGAGTGAAATTAGAGTAAGATAGATAGATAGATATAAATAGAGGAAATTAGATAAGATAGATAGATAGATATAAATAGAGTGAAATTAGATAAGATAGATAGATAGATATAAATAGAGTGAAATTAGATAAGATAGATAGATAGATATAAATAGAGTGAAATTAGATAAGATAGATAGATAGATATAAATAGAGTGAAATTAGATAAGATAGATAGATAGATATAAATAGAGTGAAATTGATAAGATAGATAGATAGATATAAATAGAGTGAAATTAGATAAGATAGATAGATAGATATAAATAGATAGAATTAGATAAGATAGATAGATAGATATAAATAGAGTGAAATTAGATAAGATAGATAGATAGATATAAATAGAGGAATTAGATAAGATAGATAGATAGATATAAATAGAGTGAAATTAGATAAGATAGATAGATAGATATAAATAGAGTGAAATTAGATAAGATAGATAGATAGACATAAATAGAGTGAAATTAGATAAGATAGATAGATAGATATAAATAGAGTGAAATTAGATAAGATAGATAGATAGATATAAATAGAGTGAAATTAGATAAGATAGATAGATAGATATAAATAGAGTGAAATTAGATAAGATAGATAGATAGATATAAATAGAGTGAAATTAGATAAGATAGATAGATAGATATAAATAGAGTGAAATTAGATAAGATAGAGAGATAGATATAAATAGAGTGAAATTAGATAAGATAGATAGATAGATATAAATAGAGGAAATTAGATAAGATAGATAGATAGATATAAATAGAGTGAAATTAGATAAGATAGATAGATAGATATAAATAGAGGAAATTAGATAAGATAGATAGATAGATATAAATAGAGTGAAAATTAGATAAGATAGATAGATAGATAAAATTTGTTTCTTTTGTTTTTTAACTCATATCAGTACCGTCGATACATACTTGAATAAAAGCGGACATTTCTTTTAAATCAAACATTTTATTTTTGCTTAAACTTTGATGTATTGATTGAATAATGCATCATCAATGTTGATATGCCGGACATTGCATGTATATTCGTAAATTATAACAGACGGTGAGTCAATCTTCTTCTTCTTCTTCATCCTCTTCTTCTTCTTCTATGTGCCTTGTCCTTTCAGGACGTTGGCGATCATGACATTCCACGTCTCCCTATCCCTGGTTGCTCTTAGCTTGCTTTCTCCTGTTACACTTAGCAACCCCCGTTATGCCATCCACCTGCTCAGACCAGTTAAGTACGTTAGACCCTGTTTTTCCTTGTGTTTTCTTCCCTCTATCTGACCTGATAGTATCAGGTTTATAGGCCGACCTTCTTCATTGCATGTCCCACACACTTTAGCTATCTATTTCTGATGCACAGTATTAATTTCCTTTTTCTTCATTGCTCACATGTTCGATCCATGATATCCGCAACATCCTTCTGTAGAACCACATTTCAGTTGCATCATGTTTTTCCTTCATCTTTAATATTTTCTAGCATCACACAGCAATTCAGTACTCTCTTCTTTGTTTCTAGCAAAATTTTCCTGTCTCTTAATACTCTACTCAGCTTCTTGAACGCGTCCTTCGCCATGTCAATTCGCCTTCGGATTTCTGTAACACTTTCCGTCGTCTGTTAGAACACTTCCCAGATATTTATATTAAGTAACTGTTTGATTCTCGGATCCCCCACCTGCATTTGGCATTTTGGGATGCTCTTTTTGCTGATGACCATGCATTCGGTTTTCTTGCAGTTTATTTGTAGTCCTTTCTTGTCACTCCCTTCAGCACTTTGTGCTAAAATGTTTGAGCTCTCTCGAATTTTCAAAATTTTCTATAATCAGGTAAGTTACTGAAACTTCAATAATCATTTCTAATTAAGCAGTTATAAATATAGAGTGTTTGAAAAGTTTAAGACGATTAATGACTTTAATAAAACAAAATTGAAAACATTGTTATAGTAACATGTTATAAAGACAACTTCATGTAAAATATATATTCCATGTTCTAAAAAGAGTTTTAGAAGCCAATGTTTTTTTTGTTTGTTTTTTATTTTTTTGTTTTGTTTTGTTTTTTTAGTTGTTGTATTTCTTCATGTGAAATAAAGTATAAATCACCCAGAATAACTGTAAGGATATGTAAATTAGCAAAACTACGCATGAGCATTAAGTGATATACGAGTCTTAGATCTTCACAAGAATAGCGTCGCCGATAGGAAGCACTTTATCATTCGATAATCTGGATTTCGTGGATAAGAGCGTTCGCGGATAAAGAGATGACTAAGAAATTAACAGAAAGCAAATAAATGGGAAGAGAAAAAAAGAAATAACTGGTCTTTTGACTACAACTGCGTTTGAAACGATTATAAAATTTCAACTATGGCTCATTCACTGCAGTTAGAAAGTTTAACTTTCGACGAAATAAGTTCGATAATACAGAAAATCAGTCAGTCAGTTAAGTGCCATACGTGAAACACGCTTGGGTGATCATGTCTCGAAAGAGACATGACTGGGCAGAATATTATCCCGCAGTAGGTTGCCATTGCTTTCTGCGGTAGACTGGTTGCCTGCCAAGGCTATAGAACCCAATCTGTCCTGTTATTTAACACATAGGGATGAGGCACGAAAGACTAAAAAGCAATAGTTATTTCCAGTTAAAGCGAAACCGTAGACTGAAAGAAAAATGTAAGTCAAATTTTGATTTCCTGGTATCAATATCAAATAAGTTTTTTTCATCGTAAACTGAATTTTGAAGGCTAAATAAGTCCTCGGAGTAAATGGTATCATGGCTGAGACTAAGAACTACAATTATATCTACTTAGAGCCAAACCCGAAGCAAAAACTAAAATAAAAGGGCTGAAAAAATACAGACATACGGGCAGATAAACAGACACACACACAAACATCTTTTCTTTTATATATATTATCGATTTTCTGCTCTATTGTAATAACTGCAACCTTGAAACTTCTGAATGTCGTTTCTTATGTCTTTGTCTATGAATGTATCAAATTTGATTAAAATCGGACTACTCCTTCTATAACTCGATCTTTTCGATTTTCGATATTTATCGGGGGTACATCGACGCAAAACCTAGCTAACAACACTCGCAGACGCTTATAGTACAACTGTGTAAATTTTCAAGAAAATCGGTTCAGCCCTTTCGGAGTCTATAGGTAACGGACACACATACAAAGTTCCATTTATAAATAAGTTTAGATGACAAAAGTGGAAGTGGCCTTACATTCTTTAGCAATAATGAAGATTTTTACTAAAATAGATTTACAAACTGCGTATGAGCAGATACTCAGAGATGCAAATGTCAGAAATAACAAATTCGCCAATAGGTTTATTACGCTGGAAAAGAATGAATTGTCTTAGTCTTGGCAATTGAAGAGACCTGAAGTGTATTCAAGCCATACTCGACTATTTGTCAAGTACAAAACTGCTAGAATTGGTGATCAATTGATTATTTATAGGAATGAAGGAAGAACGCTAATTCGCGTGATGTCTAATCTCTTTCAGACATTCTTCCCTCCGAGAAAAAAATACATTTTTATATTTTTCTTTTCGTAATGACGCTAGAACACACAAGAAAAAATTCCAAAGCTACAAAACTTTTTATGTCGCAAAATTGAAAAATAATTATTTTCGCTTGTCTGTATTGTTTTATTTTAACAGCTAACAAAAACTTCATATGCAGAGGGCATTAATGTGCTATTTGATCTCCGAGGTTGGTCCATATTAGTTGTGGTCGGCACTGGATATTGGTTTTCTGTTTTAAAACTATTTTCAGTCGTTGACTCATCTAGAATAGTGTCAGACTACTATGTTCTTCTGTGGAGAAAACTTTTGAAATTTGTGAAGTTTCCTGAAGTGGGAGGTTTCTAACTGATCAGTACAGGGTGCCAAATCTCAGATACATACTGTTGATTATCTACCTTCAGGATACTTGATGTTGGGAAAAGGTTGGGTTACTATCAATCAGTTTTCCTTTATCTAATAAAGAGCTACTCTTGTTAGTACGAACAAATCGTCCTGAAAGTACTGATCAGTCAGTCAGTCAGTTAATTTAATTACCATACGTGATACATGCTTAGGCGATCATGTCTCGAAAGAGACATGACTAACTGGGCAGAATATTATCCCGCAGTAGGTTGCCATTTCTTTCTGCGGTAGACTGGTAGCTGACCAAGGCTATAGAACCCAATCTGGCCTGCTATTTAACCCATAACTGGAAGGTAGAGACGGATTAATACCTTTCCCAAGGGTGTTTGCGCGTAAGTGAATACAATGGATTCAACTGGAATTCGAACTCGGCTCCCCGGTTTCTCGTTCCGAGCCGATATCCACTGTACCACAACGCACATCCTCTGGTACAGGTCTCATTAACCAATCATTAAGGAGTGAGAAAATACGCCTTTGAAACTTGAAGAATCACTTATGGCGTGTACAGTTAGTAATTGTACACAAGAGCGAAGGAAGACATTGTAGAAAATCTTGTTCTCATTTTTGGGTTTTTTTCTGTTAGTCACCGAGACCGAAGTCAAATGAATAGTTTTCCATGGAATGTATCACTGGATCTGACCATTACCTTGGATGTAATATGTCGCATAATGACTTATTTCAATTCTTTTACTCGGTGAATACGCATTAAATTCTCGGAATATGAGTGAATATAACTCGGCATTCCACACATGGTAAATAACGTTTCTAGGCTGTTAATAACTGTAAAAGTGTGTATATTCCGGTATGGAAATGAAAATGGGTACCGAGAATATTCATCATATTATATTATCATCGATAATCAATACCAAGTACGTTTTATGTGTATTTACGGACGCAGTATAGACACGACTAAAAACATCCGCAATGACGTTACTCTTCCCAAGTCGATATTTGATACAGAAACTTAGTTCAAGCCCCATTCATTGATTTTTGGCATTTTTTTTTTAACTTTTGTATGTCTTCGATTATCGTACATAAGGCACTGACCTGGCCTCGGTATATAACTTGAAGCGACATCGCAACAAACGAAACCTCTTTTTATGCATTGCGGTGATCATGGCCAATTTTTTTTTTCTCGACTATATTATACCCATTTTCGCTTCCTTTAGGCGTTTTCGACATAAATGTGACAGATCTCCCATTCTTAGTACGGCAGATATAGCATTATCCGAAACAGCGCACTCCCTTGAATATCAAGTTTTTTACAATAATCCACAGTTTCTTTACATAGCTCGGATTTTAGGAATTTAAAAGTGTAGAGAGCTTATTTATTCAACATGAATCGATTGACCAAAACGATAGGACGTGTTTTAGCTGAAAATTCGGGTATCTCTTTTGTGTAATTCGGAAACAATCCACGAACCCTATTAAATGTTTTCATATTTTTTTATTTTTTATTTTTTTATTTTTATTTTTATTCTTATTTTTTTTTTTTTGGTAAATGATCCATTTTTCGTAATTGTTTCAACCGTTCTGAGTTTAACATCGCTATGCGACGATAACAGATATCGAATAGCAGACGGAGGTCGTAAATTTGTAACTGCATAGTGGATGTTTTTATGTTAACGTCTCTGTAACCAATCTGAAGATGGTTCATGTGAGGCGAAAGCTTAGAACGGACATAATAAAAATATCCAAATGGTGGACAATTTTTGGCTTTATTTTCATTATATATATATATATATATATATATATATATATATATATATACCATAATACTGTCGGAAATTTTCTGAAAGTCGTGTGTGTGTGCATATATATATATATATATATATATATATATATATATATACGTACACGACTTTCAGAAATTTTCCGACAGTATTATGCTCAATTCTACAAAACGGACACGGGCTCGAATGCCGTGTACTTTTTTAGAATTGTTTTTTGCGCGTGTATATATATATATATATATATATATATATATATATACACCCATTCGAGCTTATCAAAATTTGCATGACATTGCACGAGCTAAATTGGATGCCATTTTCATTAAAACTGCAAACGAGAATTTTGCAAGAAATTTAGTTGGTTAAAATAAATAACACTTCTTCAGGTGATTGGAAGAGCTAAGAAGGGATTTCGATTTCAAAGAACGTACAGCCAAACAACTTTGGAATGAAGTTTCTATTAGTAAAATTGCTTTTCTAACAATACTTAAAAGACTGTTGAAAAATAAAACATCGAATTTGCAGACAGCTTTATATATATATATATATATATATATATATATATATATATATATATATATTAAAATACTTTAATCCAAGCGGAAAAAGCAGGAAGGTAAATTCCAAAACCCGATCCTAATTAATATTAAATTTTAAATTTTAATATTAAAAAATGATACAGGAGGAGAGCTCCATGTAATAAAAATTACAGAGCAAATATAAATTAAATTAAATTTTTTCAAAGATGTTGAATGCACATTTCGACATAGAATCCCCGAAGGGGATAACACATCACCTCAGCAACAAATGCTATCCCGAAACTGGAGATAATTTGAAGTAAATTATGTATATATGTATATATAATTTGAAGTAAATTATGTATATATGTAAATATTTATACATATATATATATATAGTCATCCGCAGACAGATCTGTTTCGCTGTACCATAGCTCAACAGTACGGTTAGACAGCTGATTGCTTTTTACCCAGGATTGAAACCCGACCGAATTGGCGTTAATCGGCGATTCTACATCTGAGCTACGGGCGCTCGATAGAAGGAGGCAGATATTTAGAGTGTATATTATCATTATACACACCCAATAGCTGAGAGTGTTCTAATTCATTGCTGAATGAACGATGCGTAAATGCCAGAGTAGCTACTGTTTTTCAAAGTCTACCATTCTTCCAGAGTGCTCAGTCAGAGTATGAGAGCGTAAATAGTCATCTGCAGACAGATATGTTTCGCTGTATCACAGCTCATCAGTACGGTTAGATTCCGGTTGTTTTTTACCCATGATTGAAATCCGACCGAATTGGATAGTTATTACGATTGTGTGTGTATCAGAGGAAGTGTGTGTCAGAGTGATAGAAGAAGGTACAGGACAGGAGAAATATGACATCCACAATGTATCGTTCAAGAAAGTTGATTGATGACAAGCACTGTCCAAGTAATTTTAAAGAGCTTTGGATGCATTCCGTATACCTGAAGGTACATGTGCAAAGAAGGAACGAATGAAAATTATTTAAAGTAATGCTACCTGTTCACAGTCCAAAATCAATGATCTTGAATTCGAAATGATTCCTATTAATCATACGACTTTTCTCGCATTTGCACAACTGAATGTTTTGGGGACAATAATTACAGAGTAACATTTGTTTCCTTGTGTCATCTTCATATTTTCAAGTATATATATATATATATATATATATATTTATATGTTTAACTCTTCTTCTGACCTATTATTTCTTGTCTCTTATCTAGGTGTCTATCTAACTTTCTCTCCTTTGCTCTCTCTCTCTCTCTCTCTCTCTCTCTTTCTTTCTCTCTCTCTCTCTCTCTCTCTCTCTCTTTCTTTCTCTCTCTCTCTCTCTCTCTCATCGCCGATTCAACCGTTAATCTGATTGAAAATTCGGATAGATCAACTAAACTGTTGGTGAACCAATTGGATATTTTTCGAGGATTTTTTCACTTTGTCCGTTTGAAGTCTACTGATGAGAGTTTCCTTTTAATCATTTTGTTTCCGGTAGTGTGGAAAGTTAACAGCTTTGCCATATCATTATTTTTCGTCTAGTTGTATATGCAATCCATTTTGTCGTTGCTATTACTGATGTTGAAAGTGTTCAATTGATTTCCTTTCGTTCGCTAGTAAAGCTTTTCATCTGTTATTTTACATCTTTAATCTATAAGACCTGATGAAGGTTTGTCTTCAAGATTTATAAAATTAATTCGTCTGAATTCAGTTTTAACCATTAATCTGAGAAAACGACTGTATACAGATGATGGTTTAGATATCTCTGAAAGAGTTAGATTCTATGTATGATAGTCATGCTATTTGAATAATTTGTGTTTTACACAATGTCAAGTTATTATGAAAGTCAATTTCTTACTATAAAATAGGTAATATATATTCGGTCGAGCTAGTTCGGATATTTATGAGCCTTTTATGCCAACCATCACAGTGCTGAATCAGGGTCGAAAAGTCATTAGGATGACATTCTGTGTCAACATTTATGGTCAATGTAGATTGTTGCTAGTTGACCAACCAGTCTTGTATCATGGCTAGGTGTCCAGAGCAGTAGATCATTCGCAAGTCTTTATTTTGCTTACAGCTATGTCCTGAAAAACACATTTTGCATTCTAAGATTGTATACATATCAACGATGGGTGCATGGAGATGTGATTTAGTTGGATGTTTTCTCCAAGAAATATTATATATAGCTCGCAGAATTTGAATGTAAGTTCCATCAAACTTAGACTCAAAGTTTTAGTTAATTTCCTAGCAGTGACACCATATAATACAGTTTCTACAGTAGAGAAAAAGAAGCTCTGGCAGATCAGATATCCAGATTATACCTATTTTTCGTATAGCTAAACACTGGATTGCTTAGATTAAAGTGGATAAAAAAAAATTATCTTTTCAGGGTCTGAATATGATAAATATATCGTTTGATTGGTAGCTTATAATATTTACACTGATTAAAATATTCTCGTTAAAAATATTGATAAATTCTTCTTGTGTGGCAGGCTAAACTGTGTCAGGATAGTCGAAAGTTTTTCTCGACCTGACCGTTGAAGGGAGATGCCTCTTCCATACCTATCTGTAAACAGCGGCCATCAAGTAGTCGCCAGCCTGGGCGTTGGAACTGCACTTCAGAGGTCAACGGTTTTGCCAGTGAGCAGAGGAAGTTCTAAAAGGAGGGATGGGGTAACCTGAAAATCTCCGGTACAAAAAGAACCTGCAATCCATAGCTCTATTCTGCCATGAATGTCACAATGAACGACAGTTGTAAGATGTAGAGGAGTGCTGACCACAAATACGCTAAGTGAATAGATGATGATCATGATAATGAATAAATCATTATTTTATTATTTTACATGATAATATAATATCCTTAACATTCTATAACAATTATCATTTTCTTTAAATGATTCATTTAGTTTCAGTTGTTTTGACTTTAATATAACCTGCGGCAATTTAGATTCCTCCTCAGTGATTTTACCTTGAATATTCTGTTTCTTCATAGACATTTTTTTTTATTTTAATCTTTTAAATTTTCTATTGGATTAACATACGAAATAATTTGAGGTTATTAATATCGTTTTTTCGGAACTTTTCGTTATGGGCAGTAATGTTGGCTTTCGAAATTAAATCTAACAGAGAATGTATCTTTTATTTCTGCATTGATGTTATTCTCTTTATATGATGTATTTTTCCCATCGAAAACAATTTTTGTAAAATATAATATATTGAAATATTATAGTGTTCTCAATGTACTGGTGGTATGATTAGACTACCAATAAACAATTCTAAAGCCAGGATGAGTTATCGCGAGCATTATTCATCTATATAATGTAAATGTGAGACCGTGAGTTGATTGCGTTAGGTTGATGGATTTGACGACATTTCTACTCTGTCTGGGTTAATTAATGTCAATTTTTATATGTGGCAGCCACTGAGAATAACTCTTAATAGTATAAAAAAAGAGTCTCGGGAACCGTTACCCACCATGTCTTGGATTATGAGTTGTAGATAGCGTCATGCATGTGAATGAGTTTATCTGACATTTATAACGATAATTATATATATATCTTAGCAGTATAGCCCGGCGTTGCTCGGGTGTAATGAAAGCTTTAAAACTAATTCATGGTCCTGGAGCTTTAAAACTAATTCATGGTCCTGGAGCTCAGACCCAGCCTAAGGAATATTTGTGTGAAGTTTGGTGAGAATCAGATAAAAATTGTGGATTTGTATAAAAGACATACAGACAGATAAACAGACACACACACAAACATATTTCCTTATATATATATATATATATATATATATATATATATATATATATATTATCGGTTTCTGCACTATTGTAAGAACTGCAACCTGGAAACTTCTGAATATCGTTTCTTATGTCTTTGTCTATGTGTGTATCAAATTTGATTAAAATCGGACCTCTCCTTCTTTAACCCGATTTTTTCGATTATCGATTTTCGATATTTATCGGGAATACCTCGACACAAAACCTAGCTAAGAACACTTGCAGACGCTTATAGTACAACTGTGTAAATTTTCAAGAAAATCGGTTCAGCCGTTTTGGAGTCTATAGGTAACGGATACACACACACAGACACAGACACACAGACAAAGTTTCATTTATAAATAAGTTTATATATATATATATATATATATATATATATATATATATATAATGGAATAGACACAAAGGCACAAAAGGAAGTTTAACCAAATAAAAATAAATAAGAAACAAATAATTGAAAAACGAAACATCGTGGGTAACTAAAAATGGAAGAAGGACAGAATGAAATAACGACAAGCGACACAAGGAGAATGAAGGAAAGACAGATGTCTTTAACGTTTCCTGTCAATAACTCATAAATAATGGAGGGTTTTGATCTCTCGGTGAGAAAATAAAATAAAGTAAGAAAGCAAGAAAGAAAAAATAGGTGTTTAATGTCTCCTGCCAATACCGCATAAATAATGAACTATCACATTTTGATAGCGTGGAGCGTCGGAAAAGGCATATTGACATGGACGCTGCTTGGTTTCGTTGAGGAAATTAAAGAAAGAAAGAAAGAAAGAAAAAAGAAAGAAGAAGTGCTTAATGTCAGTTCAGTGAAATTAAAAAGTTGTCAATTCCTAATCTTTTCATTTGTTTTTCCTTACTTCTTAAAATAACGGCTAAAGTTTACATTTAAGATTGTTATGGCAATATTTTTAAAAGTTTTTAAGCTGGAATAATTAACGATGTGATAGGGAAATATATACGGATATTTTATTGTCGTGGAATTCGTCATGAGTTTATTCAATCATTAACTTAAGAATTTGCATTCAAAAGAAAATTCAAATAGGAAAACCGGTAAATTTCTTATTATTATTCCAACTTATATAAGAAAATTTCAAGTTACATAAGAAATTACTATCTATCACTTAAGAAAAAGAATAGCTAGACGGATAAATAGATAATGTTTTCGGGTTGGTTTTATTAAGCTTTATTAAGTTTTATTAAATGTTCGTTTGAAAGATGTTTGCTTTTCTAGAGTTTCATATATTAAAGTACAAAAATATATGAAACGTATACGAAATTATGTCTAGAAAAGAAATTTTCCTTCACAATTTTAAAGTGACAGTCAGATTTTTTCTGTGTATGTGAGTTAGAACTGATTACGTATTTCACTTTCTTTTGCTTGTCAACCTGTTTACTTGAGTGACGTCATTTAGATAAAAAAAAGCCGACAACAAAACAGGAAAAAAACGAAGTGAAAGGGAAAATTTAAGTATATAGTTCACTATCACTGTCAAACACAGATTCGAGAATGATGATCTCAAAGAAGTTCAAAAATTTGATATATATAAAAACGTTACATATATATGTGTAGGGAATTTGTTTCATTAAAATTTACCAACAAGGAAGGTTTTATTAATTTTTTAATTTTTCTAATATTCTTACATGCTTCCTCTTTGCTGGAGATAAGAAACATGAAAATGTTTCGACCTTCCAAGCTCTTTCAGCCTCTTCACAGGCAAATTTCAAGGATGTTATTTTTCTTGTGTTGTTTAACATTGCGAACCTTTTTTTTGTTATTGTCAGTTGTCGTTCCACGAGTTTTCTCCGGAATGTGCTAGTGTTGTGTTCCTTGCTGGCTGTCGGGTCGTGAAGTCTAATATATTTGTATATTTCAGCAGCAATCTTTCATTTAAACATATTTCGTTAAAAACCGACCGACAAGAAAGATTTCTTGTCGGTCGGAAAAACTAAATTAAAAACTAATAAAATCTTCCTTGTTGGCCGTTTTTAACGAAATATATTTAAATGAAAGATTGCTGCCCAAATACATTAATTAAACTACATGGCCCGGCAGCCACGGTGTTTCGGATGTTGTACACATCAAGTAATTAGAATTTCTCAAGAACACATGACCCAGGCCATAAAATAGTCGGGTGAATCCAGTGAATTGACTCAAAAAGTTGCGAATTTAATAACTGGCTAGAGCAGAAGAGAATATAAACTTGGAAAGTTGAATTAAAAGTAGATAACTAATACTGAGACATCCAAAAGAGACATGCCATGTGGAACTAGAAAAATATACCCGGTTAAACGAAATAAAGGTTTCAATTCGAAATTTGAATTAGCTGAAGAAGGCCGGAGCCTACAACGGCCGAACGTCGTGAATATGGCAACGAAGATGAGAACAATAGTCCGAACATTGTAGACTTTTTGACATTACCAAAATTTCCAACTAAATGGTAATACAGGTTCTAAATTTTAACTCGACACTGATAGTAAGCAAAATATTTGTACTGTCCCTGTTTAAAAAAAAAAGTTTGTATCATTACGACAGTAATTTCATAGTTTTTTGTTTTTTTTATTATTTTGAAGTAATTTACACAAAATGTCAAAATCAAAAGAGCTAAGCATTTCGGTGACGGCACAAATTAATATTTATTCAAAGAAGGTTACTCTCAAAAACAAATTGCCAAGAAGTTAAAATTTCTATACATGTTGTAAAATATTCGTTAAAAAGGCAATTAGAAACTGGTGCAAAAGTTCACAGAAAACGTGCTGAATCACGAAAAGTGACACCTCCTGCTAAAGGTAAATACTTGATAATTAAAAGCAAAGAAATTGCTCCAGAGTTGACAGCTAAACTTAATTTTCCTCGACAGCAACCAGTATCATTCTCAATTGTGAAAAATCGACTTACAATAGTGGGGCTCAGGCGGATACATATCCATTAAGAAACTCATATTACGGAGGTAGGGCACCTCGAGGTGGTGTAATGGTTAGCAAGCTTGTCTCGCTAGAACTATTCCAATTAAGTAGTGAGTTCGATCCTCACTGGGTACCCCATACTTTCGGCCTTGTGCCACATCTAAGCTGCGCTTAGTAAATTACAATATTACGGAGATGAATAAGCAGAAAAGGTTATTATTAGCAAAAAGACATAAGAAGTGGACATTGAAAGTTGAAAAAATGTATTGTGAATAGTCGAGTCCAAATTTGTACTTTTGGGTAGTAAGAGCTTAGTGTATGCCAGAAGAAAACAAGACGAAAAATTGAAAAATAAATTTTCGGTTCCGGCATTTAAGCATAGTGGTCGGCCTCTTCGAAGCCGAGTTCGAATTCCAGTTGAATCCATTGTATTCAATTACGCGCAAATACCCTTGGGAAAGGTATTAATCCGTCTGTTCCTTCCAGTTATGGGTTAAATAGCAGCACAGATTGGGTTCTATATCCTTGGTCGGCAACCAGTCTACCGCAGAAAGCAATGGCAACCTACTGCGGGATAATATTCTGCCCAGTCAGTCATGTCTCTTTCGAGACATGATCGCCCAAGCGTGTATCACGTATGGCACTTAATTGACTGACTGGTCAGCCTCTTATAGTGTGGGTGTGTTTTAGTGGGAGAGAATGTGCGAGATTTGATTTAAGTCAAGGGAATCACGAAAAAAATCTAAAATAATTCGATTTTATCAAGGCATGCTATATCATCTGGTATACGCATAACTGGAAAAACATTCCCTTTCAACAAGACAACCATAATAAACACTTTTTTAAATTATGTCAAAACTGCCTCGAGTCAATAAAAAGGAACAGAATTTGGAAATTATGACTTAACCGCGTCTATTTTCTGACCTCTTTCCCACTGAATTAGTACGGTAATAATTGGATAGGAGCGTTCGAAGAGATACTCAAAGTGAGAGTGAGATTTTTCAGTGCTTGAAGAATGTTTGGGGACATCTGGCATCTTCTTCTTCTATGTGCCCTGTCCCTTCAGTACGTAGGCAATCATGGTTCTCCACGTCTCCTTATCTCTTGTGGCTCTTAGTATGTTTGCTCCTGTTACACCTCGCAACCCCCGTTCTGTCATCCACCTGATCAGGCCCTGCAAATATGTTATCCGCTGCCTTCCCCTGTCTCTTTTTCCTTCTATCTGGCCAGTCAGTATCAGGTTCTCCAGGCTCTCCTTCCTTATTGCATGCCCCAGCAACTTCAGTTGTCTCTTCCTGATGCTGAATATTAATTTCCTTTTTGTTGCCATTCTTTCCAACACCTCATCGTTGCTTACATGCTCAGGCCACGATATCCTCAGCATCCTTCTGTAGAACTACATATCTGCTGCTTCAAGTTTTTTCCTCATTTTCGATGATATTGTCCAGCATTCACTGCCGTATTAAAGAACTGACATCACAGAGCAATCCAGCACTCTTTTCTTTGTTTCTAGTGAAATTTTCCTGTGTGTTAGTACTTTACTCAGCTTCTGGAACGCGTTCTTTGCCATGCCAATTCGCCTTCGGATCTCTGTGTCGCAGTTTCCATCTCCTGTTAGAACACTTCCTAGGTATTTAAATTTTTTGTACTTGCTTGATTCTGGTACCCCCACCTGTACTTGTTATCCGTTGCTTTCCCCTGTCTCTTTTCCCCTCTATCTGGCCTGTTAGTATCAGATTCTCCAAGCCCTCCTTCCACATTGCGTGTCCCAGGAACTTCAGTTGTCTCTTCCTGATGCTCAGTATCAATTTCCTTTTTGTTTCCATCATTTCTAAGACCTCATCATTGCTCACATGCTCGATCCATGATATCCGCAACATCCTTCTGCAGAACTATATTTCCGCTGCTTCACGTTTGTCGTCATTTTCGATTATATTGTCCAGCATTCACTGCCGTATTGAAGAACTGACATCACATACAAATCCAGCACTCTTTTCTTTGTTTCTAGTGAAATTTTCCTGTGTGTTAGTACTTTACTCAGCTTCTGGAAGGCGTTCTTTGCCATGCCAATTCGCCTTCGGATCTATGTGTCGCAATTTATATCTCCTGTTAGAACACTTCCTAGGTATTTTAATTTTTGTACTTGCTTGATTCTGGTATCCCCACCTGTATTTGACATTTTGGGTTGCACCTTTTGCTGATGACCATGTATTCAGTTTTCTTAAAGTTTATTTTTAGTCCTTTTTTGTCTGTCTCCGCCGATACCTTCTGTAGGATGTCCGGTAGTTCCCTTTCCGTGTCTGCAATCAGCACTGTATTATCTGCATGCCTTATGTTGTTTAAGTTGTGGTCTCCAATATCAAATCCTTGCGTGTCATCTAGGGTCCGCAAAATATTCTCGCTGTACAAGTTGAACAGATCCGGTGAAAAGACACATCCTTGTCTTACTCCTCTTTCTATCTTTGTAAATCTGCTGAACTCGTTATCTGTCCGTATGCTGGCCGTTTGCTGCCAGTAGAGATTCTTGATTACTCTGACGTCTTTCCCAAAATTGTCGAGGCTGCCGAGCATCTCCATCAATTCTTTGTGTCGTATCTTGTTGAATGCCTTCGCATAATCAATAAAACATAGGTACAAGTCTTTCTTCATTTGTATTGCCCTTTCGGAGAGCATCCTAATCATAAATATGGCGTTACTTGTTCCAGTGTCTTTGACGAACCCCGAACTGTTCCTGTCCTATCACTGGCCTGATTCTGCTTCTCGCTCTATTCATCAGGATTCTGACAATCAGTTTTGTAATGTGACTCATTAAGCTGATAGTTTTGTGTAGTTCGCACTCGTTTGCACCTGGTTTCCTTGGCAGTGCTATAAATATCGACTTGCATAGGTCGTCTGGTATTATTCCACTATTATAAATTTCGTTTATTATGTCGGTAATTTTTTCTGTGCCATATTCTTCAAGGCTATCAGCAGCTCTATTACGATGCCGTCTGGACCAGCTGCTTTGTTTCTGTTCAGATTGGGCATTGCAGCTCCCACTTCGGATTTTAATATTTCCGGTCCATCCACCTCCTTGTGTATTCTCGGTTGTTCTCTCCTGTCGCAAAAGAGATCCTTTATATACTCTTCCCATCGCTGGAATATTTCCTCTTTCTCCAATATGATTGTTCCATCCTTGGAATTTATGCATCCTTTTTGGGAGCAGGTGTTTTGTCCTGTCACTTCTCTTATCTCTTTATGCATCTCTGCTTTATTGGTCCTGCTCAGTCTCTCTACTTCTGCGCATTTGTTGTTGAGCCATTCCTCTTTAGCCTGTCTGCATTTGTTCCTTATCTCCCTGTGTACTTTCTTGTACTCTCCTCCATGTCTTGGCGTTATTTTTTGTCTCCTTTGCATCATGTGGAGAATCTCTTCAGTCATCCACTCGTTTTTTCTTCTGCGTCTGATTTCCTTTGGGGCAATGTTGTTCACTGAGGTCACCATCGTTTCCTTTAGTGAGTCCCATTTTGAGTGTCCATTTCCTATTTATTCTTCATATTTCTTTCTTACGCTGTTAGTGTATTCTTTCTGCAGGGTGAGGTCATTCACAAGCGTGTTGTATTGCAGCCTTGGTGATGTGCTGGGCTTCTTCATTCTCCACACATTCATGAAAAAAAATTCTCAACAATCTGTAAAGCTGCATTTACGGTTATTTTATTGACCAAGACAAAATGCGATGATAATGTCATTATAGCCAAGTGCTTATTTTTTTTTTATCAAAATAAAATCATATTTACTGTAGTTCCTGAAATTTTATCTTTTCTTTTAAAAAATACGAAGTATCTCATTTTAAGATGTTTTTTTTTTCAAAAATGCAGGGTGGTCTGAAACTTTTTCCTGTAGTGTCAATATGTATGTGTATATTTATGACACCTGAATTTCTTTTCGTATTCTATTGGTGATGTGTATGCTCTACTCAAGAAGACCTTTCCCACGCACAGCTACTTTGTGAAACTGACTCCCAAGATAATGCTTCCTCCATCGCAACAATTTTAACCTGTTCAAGACTAGCATCAACCGTTATGTTCCCGAATATCCACATAAACGGTGCCTATGTAACCCTCAACCTCTAGTGGCTCTTGGGTTTTATACAAGTTGAACATCATTTTAAAGAAAAAATAATATTCTAGAATATATATCTTATATGCGTATGTGTCGGCACATATGCATCCCTTTGGATATAGCTAAACTTATTTATAAATGGAACTTTGTCTGTGTTTGTGTATGAGTATCTGTGTGTGAGTCTGTGTGTCTGTGTGTGTCCGTTACCTATAGACGCCGAAACGGCTGAACGGATTTTCTGGAAAATTTACACAGTTGTACTATCAGCATCTGTGAGTGTTCTTAGCTGGGTTTTGTGTCGAGGTACCCCCGATAAATATCGAAAATTGATAATCGAAAAATCAGGTTTATAGAAGGAGTGGTCCGATTTTAATCAAATTTGATACGCTCATAGACAAGGACATAAGAAACGATATTCAGAAGTTTCAAGGTTGCAGTTCTTACAATAGTGCAGAAAAGCGATAATATATATATATATATATATATATATATATATATATATATAAAAGGCAAGATGTTTGTGTGTGTCTGTGTTTATCTGCCTGTATGTCTGTATTTTCTTCAGACCTTTTATTTTAGTTTTTGCTTCGGGTTTGGCTCTAAGTAGGTATAATTGTACTTGTTAGTCTCAGCTATTATGCTATTTACTCAGAGGACTTATTTAGCCTTCAAAAGTCAGTTTACGACAAAAAACTTATTTGATATTGATACTAGGAAATCAAAATTTGACTTACATCCATTCAGTCTACGGTTTCGCTTTAACTGGAAACAACTATTGCTTTTTAGTCTTTCGTGTCAACGTCCAAAGAGTCTGAGCTCCAGGACCATGGATTAGTTTTAAAGCTTTCATTACACCCGAGCAACGCTATAGTACTTAAATATGTGCATGAAGTATATATAATTACCTTTTCTCTGCTTGTATGGTCATGTGCTTTATTTTGTGAAGAAAACTGTTGGCAGTACAAATCACATTTTTCAGTCCTTCGTTGATACATCGTGGTTTTTCGCGATACACACGAACACACACACACCCCTCATCCACTTGCCTAGTGGACAGTTCTTCAAATCTTTCTCCTGGAAAAGTGCGCCAGATTTTTCGAAAGCACTCAAAACATACTTCACAGTTTCTTAATTTCCCCTTGGAAACTCGATTAGTCCACGCCTATAATCTAAATTCCTTGTGTTTGGAAATTATTATTGACTCATTGATAAACAGATTAATATTTTCCTTATTTCATTTTAGTAGCATACGATGAAATACTTATTTTTAAATAAGAGTTAAAGAGTTTCTTTATTATTTCCGTTTTATATCAGTTAAAAAAATAATTTCATGAGATATAAAATGCATATTGACAACCATAATATAGACAATTTATTTTCAAAAGATTCATAACGTAAGATTTAATTCGATAATAATTAAGTATCTCTGATTCGACATTCACTTGAACTTCTGTAGAATTTTCAAAATGTGTCAATGTATAAATGCAAATGATAAACAAAATATGTAAATATTCATGCATGTGTGTATCGTGTGTACCTTGAATATATATATTTATGTATGTGCGTGTATGTGTGTGTTTAATATATATGCAAAACCGGTTAACTCATTATCTTTGTAAAAAAAATTAAAATTAAAATTAATTAATTGAGAATATTTTTTAAATACCAAAATAAAATGAAAATAAATAAATAATAATTTCTTTAAATAAAAATAACCACCAACTTTATTTCACTTTTGTTTAATGCCAAAACTTACGTCACTTAGAGTTTAGCATAATTTACTTTTTCTCTTGCTCCTGTTGCTGATGACGTTGATGAAAATGGCGCTATCTTTCTTCTAACAGAGGTAATAACTACAACTTATTATTTAAAAAATTGTAGCATATGAAGATTTTGCCATGAAAACATCTAATGACAGAAGATCTATACAAACGTGTTATCATCATACGTTTTTCTTTTGTTCCTCTTGTCATTTCTTTTATATATATATATATATATATATATATATATATATATATATATGTATATTGGAAAAAGAAATAGAAGTTGTTCTAACTTGAAAAATTGGTATAAAAGAAAAATGTGTGAGAAGCCATGAACGTTTTGTTTAAAGTGCAAATTTAGTGTTATTATTAATAATAATAATAATAATAATAATACTTATTTTTTGTATATTTTCTTCTCAGACTTTTTCACTCCCATATATATATATATATATATATATATATATATATATATAATCTTATACTGAAACCCATTCCTTCTCGCCTAAATACACCTCTTCAAACAGCCCAAAATCTTAACTTTAAAAAGTAATTTAACTCATTTAGTTGTCTATCTTTATAAAATATGAACTCCTTTTCCTCCCCTTCTTAAATATACCATTTCAACACCCTGTAACCCCGCGACTACCAGTTATGTCCTTTTCCACTTTGTGACCGTTGTTAACCTAAAACCCCTGCACACTCTAACCCAGTGCCTTCGCCATTTGGAAAAAACAATGTCGCTGACGTGACGTAGTGTCTCTATTAGAGATCCTATGTCGAAATGTACATCCGACACCTTTGAATTTTGAAAATTTTCTCTAATATATATATATATATATATATATATATATATATATATATATATATATATATATATATGCATATTTTTAAGCAACCATTTAGCACTGAACGATCTGTTGCCTTAAATCTTTTAGTATTGAGATGTCAACATATCTGAGGGTATATTTGAGGAAGCTTTCGTCAGAGAAAATCGTTAAAAAACATAAAATTATTAATAATTTTTTAATAGAAGGAAAAATTTGGGGGACTAAAGGAAAGAACTAAACACAACTAAAATATAAAATCGTAACAATCAACGTTGGTAAATCATTTCAATTATTTAAAGATAAAAAGAATAAATAGATGACCGTATATTAAAGTGCGTTTGAAAGACACAAGTGCACGTGTGCTCGTGCGTGTGTATGTTTGCGTGCAAGTATGTGTATGAGTGTACTCGTATGGATGCACAAATGTTCCCAGAAAAATAATTTTTGAACTCCATTTATAGTCTTGAACAAAGTACATGCAGTTTTTTTTTAAATCTAAACTTATTTATAAATGGAACTTTGTCTCTGTGTGTGTTTGTGTGTCTGTGTCTGTGTGTATCCGTTACCTATAGACTCCAAAACGGCTGAACCAATTTTCTTGAAAATTTACACAGTTGTACTATAAGCGTCTGTGAGTGTTCTTAGCCAGGTTTTGTGTCAAGGTACCCCCGATAAATATCGAAAATTGATAATCGAAAAAATCGGGTTATAGAAGGAGTGGTCCGATTTTAATCAAATTTGATACACTCATAAACAAAGACATAAGAAACGAAACAATATTCAGAAATTTCAAGATTGCAGTTCTTACAATAGTGCAGAATATATATATATATAAGGCAAGATGTTTGTGTGTGTGTCTGTTTATCTGCCTGTGCGTTGGTATTTTTTTCAGCCCTTTTATTTTAGTTTTTGCTTCGGGTTTGTCTCTAAGTAGGTATAATTGTAGTTCTTATTCTCAGCCATGATACCATTTACTCAGAAGACTTATTTAGCCTTCAAAACTCAGTTTACGACGAAAAAAACTTATTTGATATCGATACCAGGAAATCAAAATTTGACTTACATCCACTCATTTGTCTTGCAGTCTACTGTTTCGCTTTAACTGGAAACAATTATTCCTTTTTAGTCTTTCGTGCCAACGTCCAAAGAGTCTGAGCTCCAGGACCATGGATTAGTTTTAAAGCTTTCATTACACCCGAGCAACGCCGGACTATACTGCTTGTTTATATATAGATATGTAAGTTTATCAAAAAACACGCAGGACGCTAATTGAGTAGATAAATGCAAATAAGTCAAGTTCAGATAATTAACCAAAAATGTAAAAATTATTTTGGTTTATATTACTTTTGCCGATAATTTTATATATATATATAATCGAAAAAAATTTATATGGGCATCAGAAATCATTTTTCTTCGTCTGTCATAAATTAGTAATAGCCGTCCTGATAAAATATCTATCTCCTTTTCTCTCACCTCTACCACTTTCTCTTTCTCTCATTCATTCCTTCCTTCTCTCTCTCCCTCTCTCTCTCTCTCTCTCTGTCTTTATATATATATATATATATAGTGTATCGAGGCAGCAGATGATTTTCCAAATATATAATGTTAAATATAAGAGACAATGAATGTCTATTATATTTTAATCATGAGTCATTCTCAACATCGTATTTTGGCTTTAATTTCAGGTTAAAATAAAGACAAAAATTTTCGAACATTTGGATAATTTTTTATTAAGTTTTCACCTGAAATTAAAGCTAAAATACGATGTTTAGAACGGCTCATGATTAAACATACTAGACATTCGTTGTCTCCTATATTTAACAATATATATATATATATAAATATATATATACATTTCTGTGTCTGTGTGTTATTTGGGCAGCAGTTTCGGATTTATTTTTTCATGAGTCAAACAATTTCATTATGAAACAAAATAATATGAACGAATCTAGTGGAATCCCTTGTTTCTCGATTATCTTCAACATCGTGCTAACACGTGTCAACTTGTTAATAATAAATTACACTTAATTCTTCTATTAGGTACGCACGCTACATTACCTTGGAAATTAACTTATCATTATCCTTTCATCCCAACCAAGGCGAGACTGTCACAAGGGGCTACATAAGAGGAGAATGAGTGGTTACATAGCAGAAAAGCGAAGACAAAGAGGAACCGAAGAGTAACCGGTTACAGGGTGTGTCAGATAATAAGCAAGAGAAGGACGGGAATACTCGTGTGAAGAGAGTTACGTGAGAGTAGAGTGAAAAAAGTAGAAGGAAAAGATTCAGGGTGTGTTTGGGGAAAGAATAAGAGAAGAATTGGAGTCACGGAGACAAGAGATGACAACTGGTGTAAACTCTTGGAGATTGTAGCTGTCAGGAAAGCAAGTATACGGAAAGGAATTCTAGCGGCGAGAAGTGAGAGAAAAGAAGATGATGTCGTAAAAGTGACGGTTGCATTTGGTTGTTCTGATTGTAAAAGGGTGGGACCTTGTAGCCAGTCTGATTGCTCGGGTAAATTCTTGTAGAGGGGACACCTGCGAGCTAAGCTCATTGGAGGAGAAGCCATGAAAATATTTGTTGAAGAGACAGAGGAGAGCCACATGCCGTTGGTGAGGAAGTAGCTTGGCTCGAACTGCCGAGTCAGGACCGATTAGAGATTCTCTTCTGTAGCCTGTCAAGAACTCTGAGGTGAATAGCAGGGGTGCCTGACCATATATGACAATAGTATTCAATGCATGAACGGGTGTTTGACTTGTATATATGCAAGATGGACCCAGGCGAGAAAAAAATTCCTGGCCCGATCTTCCTAGCACTAGATTTAGCTATTGATTCAATGTAATAGTTCCACTTTAGGTCGGCTGTGAGAGTGAGGCCAAGGAAGCGCAGTGCATTGGAGGGGTTAGCTAAATTCATCTTAATAGGGGGAAGGAGAAACTGTTCATGGTTGTTGACGGATAGTAGCTTCGTTTTGGAAACATTCGTCGTCGTCGTCTTGCGGCCATTGGCCGAGATAAAACTCACTACACCCCTCCAGTATTCCCTGTGCATTTGGAATCCTGGTGCAGTTTTGCAGCGAAATTCATAATCTTGTCAAATAGCTGAATACTTGATGCTTTGCCAGGGCTAGCAAGGGTGTTTTTACTGTGACACCAACACTCCAGGCCCCTTCCTGTTATTTAACCCATAACTGGAGGGAAGTGACGGATTAATACCTTTCCCAAGGGTACTAGTGCTGAAGTGAATGCAGGGTACTCAACTGGAATTCGAACTCAGCTCACCGATTTCTCTTTCCAAGCCGATATCCACTGCACCACAACGCATATCCGTCACTGGAAACATTAAAGTTTACGATCCATTTCTTACCCTAGTCCACCACAAATTGGAGGTCCTTCAGCAGTGAGTTTATCATTGTCCGCCTTGGCAGATTTCTGACTGAGGCGGGAGTAAATGGTGGTGTCTTCAGCGTAAATGCCTACTTGGGATTTGATCATATCAGGGAGATTATTGATGAAAGTTACATTTAAGTAACCCCCTGCACATCAGTGGCATTTCCGCCTTGCTTGGGGTGAAATGATTAAAAAAAAAAGATCAGAAAGAGAGTCAAGCATGGAAGAAGCCCTGGGGAACCCTCACGTTCGTGTAATAGGATCTGGGGACGTGCCCGTTCAAGAAAACCTTCATTATGATATTTGATAGGAACGAATGAATCAAACCAAGCAAGCGTCCAGTGATACCGTAACCATGTTTCTTTCGCAGACCCTATCAAATGCTTTAGAGACATACAGGTCAACAACTCGAACTTCACCGTTCTTATCGATGGCTTGATTTATATACTCGGTAATGATCGTTAGCAAATCAGCAGCAGACCTGGCAAAATACTGTCTGTCCAAGAAAGGTTTATGGGCGGTAAGATGTTAAACTATTTCAGCATTAATGACAGTCTCAATCATTTAATCAATTAATAGGGGTACAGAAGGGACTGTCTATGATGGTTTTAAGAATAGCAGCTTCGTTTTGGAAGCATTTCTTACCCCAGTCCACCACGGATTAGAGGTCCTTCTCAAGATCAGCAGCGAGGTTATCTTTATCCGCCTTGGCAGATTTCTGACTGAGGCGGGAGTAAATGGTGGTGTCGTCAGCGTAAATGCCTACTTGGGATTTGATCACACCAGGGAGATCGCTGAAAAGTTCACTGTATAGACACCAGCAAGATCTGTGACAGAGTTTTACAGCCACTTGACAGGGTGGGCATTAACATCTCCAAACACAAATATATGAGCAAACAGATGAGAAGAAATGGCCTTATCTATATTGTTCAAGTTGTTGTCAATTATGAAACAGTTAGGAAATTAAAGGTAGCTGTAGAGAAAGAAAAAATAACTAACCGAGCTTAGTAGAGAGAGACGGGGACACATGTAGAAATGATATGGTGATTCAAGAGATATCATCCTAGATAGAGAGAGAGAGATGTGCGCTGAGAGGAAATTGACAATCATAGCCATTACAAAAAAAGCTATAAATTATAAAAGACGATCTAGAGTCTTAACCTTAAAAATAAAGAAACTATCACGAATAAAATTTAATTCAATTTAGGAAAACATTAGATATATTAACAGCACGCTTCTTCCTAATGTCACCAAGTTTCTCGATAGACCTGACGTCAGCACAATCTTCTTACTACCTGCCAAATCCATCGTTTCAGGAAAAAGAAAAGATTTTTCAACCTGAACAGTTTCTTCACCAATGAGCCACCTCTGAAGCACCACGAAAAGAGACAAAAATGTACATATGTGAAGAGTTCATATAATTTGAGAAAGAAACGTCATAAAAATCAAGTGCATGAACAATTTTAGCTGTCAACAAGAGTTTAAAATGTCATTTTAGAACGAAGCATCAAGCGGCAAAAGAGTTTGTATTATTGTGATACGCGCAATCATACAAAAATATCGAGTATCAGGTTTTTATAATTTTTACAGCGATGATATATTATAGCTTTATGTAATACGCGGTTAATTCAAATCAATAACTTTTTATTAATATTGGTCAGAATTTTAATATAAAAAGCATGTGATTTCCTAATTCGAACAGTATGCAGTATCGCCCGATTCGTTTGAACAGGAGTAGAGGCTCACCCTTTTCTTCCTGCTTAGTAAGATGTTACCGGTTTCTTTCCTCTCCTGAGATCTTGATAGTGGCGCTGTCGCAAGCTTTTTGTATTGTGTGGGGATGATGGCAACGTCTCTTTATTCTGAGGATCCCGGGTTAGCAGTTACGTGGTTGCTGCTTCCGACTAAGAGCTCGAAATCTTACATAGCGTTTTGAGATGCTGCTCTGATCAACCGTTGAATAATATCGTGGTTTCTTGTTGTACCTTGTCGCCCATGGATGTGTGTCCCTGCAAGTGCCACCGGTAGGCAACCCTGAAGGCACATTATCCCGCAGTCTGCTCCAGCTTCCTTCCTACATATGTTGCATTTGACGACCGATTGATACTACTCCTCTAGGCCTCTCCTTACCAAAAAATCTATAATCCTGATATCACACAAAGTAAGAATTAAAACTAAACTAGCTAAACAAAAATCACCTAAACCTGTCAGCATCACTTTTTCGAATATCCCTACCAACTTTTGTAGCGTTGGATCCTTCCTCCACGTAAACTCACCTGACATTTTAGCTTTCTATGAAATTAACCTTGACCCTTCTATTCCTGTATCCCTGGTTACTTTCCCCTTTTTAGAAAAGACTCCAATGTCCATACGCATGGAATTTGCGTTTATGTCAGAGAACATCTCTATCTATCTAGGGTGATTTCTCTTAAATCTCCACGTCATTTCTACATGTGTTTCCATCTCTCTCTACTAAGCACGGTTAGCTATCTTTTCTTTTTTTACCGCTCCCTTTCTTCTCCTGACTGTTCCGTACTTGACATCATCTCGAACAATATAGAATAGGGCTATTTCCTCTCATCAGTTTGCTCATATATTTGTTTGGAGACTTTAATGTCCACCATGCCAAGTGGCTGTTAAACTCTGTCACAGATCTTGTTGGTGCTCATATCATGAACTTTTTAATCACTCAATCCGTTACGCTAGTAGTGGATTTCCCCACGCGTTTCTTTAAAAACCGTAATGGATCTGACTCACTTCTAGATCTCTGTTTAACTTCTATCCCCGACTCTGGCCATGTCATGCAGCTTTGCCCTCTTGGTAACTCTGATTATGCTGTGGTTTCCGTTATTATCTCCTTCCACTTCACCTCCCCCAGAAACCAGCAGAATATCTTACTGCTACTAATAAGCAGACTGGGAGTCGTTCCGCGATTTCCTGTGTGACGTCCCTTGGAACAAAGTTTTTAGTCTTCCCGTTAAAGAGTGTGCATCCAAGGCTTCCTCTTAGGTCAAAGCTGGCATCAATGCTTTCATACAAGCCAATAAGTTACGACTCCATTCGTCACTCTCGTTCTCCTCTGCTTGCTAGGACGCTATCACCCACAGGGATCATTTCTTCCGGCTTTATTGGAGCCACACGTCTGACCATAATAAGAGTCTTTTTGTCTCTGCTCGTAATAAGTGCAAGATGAGACTAAATAATGCTAAGCTGTTGTTTGCTGACAGAATAAAGCAGCGTATAGCCTCCCGCATGTTCGGCTCCAAAGAATACAACAGCAAGCCCTCAATTCCTATATTTAACCAATACATTTGAGGTCCTCACATCTTCAACGGACAAAGTCGAGTGCTTTGCTCGCAGATTCTCCACCAACTCAACATCGGATTTATCTGGGGTATCCGCACCCGACTTCCCACCTAGAACTGAAACTCAACTTAGTGAACTTCACTTTACCCCCTCGCAGGCTTCATTCGACATTAACTCTTTAAGTTAATCGGCGGCAGGCTTCATTCGACACTAACTCTTTAACCATAAGTTCTATGGTAGGCTACCTGACGTGGGTCATGGCTCCCCAGTTGGGAACTTTTTTCCACGGTGGTTACATTTCGACTGCAATTTCCAGAAACTCGCTCCAACTCTACTGCAACTCAAACTCAAACTCTTCAGCAACTAAACTCACCTCTAAACTTTTCTCGTTGAGTCCAGATTTTTATAACCATCTCCAATCCTCTCGAGAGATTAAACCGAGTCAAAGCCTTCCACCAATGAGATTGTTTTTCACCCATTCGATTTGCGGGAGGGATAAATGGAATAATAACAGCTCACTTCCTTTCGATTACATCATATTAGATTTTCCTATTCCCATAAGTTTCTGTTCTCAGGGAACATCTGTTGGGGGCTTTAACCCCGCCTGACCCCATCAAACAAATCCTGACATTTTGTTTTGGCTACTTATAAAATTTTAGCTTTCCCAAAATATCCGCTTCGAACACGAAAGAAGAATAATTTCTTTCCCATCTATTAAAATAGTTAATTGTTCTATTCTTCGGATTGTACAAGTAGATGATAGTATTAAAATAGTTAATTTCTCTGTTCCCTGGATTTTACAAGTATATGATAGTATCAAAATAGTTTTTTTACATAAGCTCACATCGCGAATTACAATAAAGAGTAACTAATAATGCTACTAATATTAATCTCTCTCTCTCTCCCTCCCTCTCTCCGCTGTATTAAACCAAACAATAGAAAGTATACCCGCAGGAGATAGTGTCACAAAAATACTGACGCAAAACATCTTCTCTGTCCATCCAATTTGGCTTTGTATTATTTTAAGCTTACTCGTATTATTTGTTTCCAGTATCAAACAAATTATATGAGTAACAAAATGTTATTTATTCGGGTTTTCTTCATTCAACAAAAGTCAGACACAGTGACAAGAATTCGGCGGTGTTTTGTTTAATTTTGGAATGCGTGCATATCGTCAGCATTTTAGGTAGGTGACAAAAAAAGACTACATTTGAAACCATGCTAACACACGTTTAATACGCAAAATTAAATAAATACATAAAAATACATTTTCAAATTCCCTTTGAAATTAAAATTTCATCAAGTCTAAAAATAGACACGTAAAAACACACTTGGTGTGTCTTCACATGGATCTCACTGCCTGACATTTCTCAACCATTAGGAACACGGCAAACATATTATATTTTGGCTTTTGTTGGCTTTGGCAGGTATAAAAATAGACCAAAAGCTACACAGGCTACTCACAGGAAGTACACACATAAGCATTGCATCATGCTCACAGAGGAGTACACACAAGAGTACCCGCAGCAAGCATACAAAAAAAGAACACACGACGTATTCACTTACTCACGCCACACCACGAAAAGTCTTCTCATTCGGACTCACAAGCCATAGACAGAGAACAACGCAAGCGAGCTAAAATGCTTGCCTGAACACCTAACTTTGTCAAACGCTGGCAAAGATAATTCCTAAATGAGTTACTTATATCCATAAATATATACGCAGAAACTCACACACACACACACACACATTCTTTGCAACAATATTATACTGACACATCCGTACATATACGAACATTTGTTTTTCCTACATTTTGTACAAATGCTTTCTAATCCTTGCAAGAGGCTCTTTACTTTTTTATTTAATCGTTGCCATTGTTATTATATTTCATTCAAATTTGCTTGAGAATGTTGTTCTATTCTTCGTTTTGGGCAAGTGAAGGATCGCTCGTTCTTTCTCTCGTCTGTTGTCGGCTAAAAGATCCTATTCCTCTCATTCGACCTTCAAAACAAGTTCAACAACACTCAGCAATAGCCGGTGAAATAAATCAGTATGTCGATTCTGTTAGATTTTCTTTAAGAAACAATGCTGTATTTATTTCATAAGACCTGTTTGGATAAATCAATTTGTTTTATTATGGTTTCTTTATCACCGACAAATCGGGATTCTTCGAATCGAAACATGTGTTGTCTTGGATTTGTTTTCCTTTAACGCAAAAAGCAACGCTCTCAGATATGAGGTTTCTTCATACCCTCGACCAGAAAACAAGAGACAGCTGCTTTACTGACTATTTTCATGTTGCAGAATTAACTGAGAAGATTAAGACGGTAAATGTTCGTTTTAGCTCCCGACGGTTTTTCCCCTTCAAATTTATCCAAAATAGCATTATCTCTGTGCAAATGTATATGCTCAACTCAAATCAACAATTAGTTATTGAAGAATCTTACCTTTTTTAATGTAAATGTCCATAAAGAAACGAACTATCTTGCACTTTTTCTCTCTCGTAACTCTCACGAAGTCATAACTGAAGAATGACGTACTGCGTAGGCAATGAATTTTAGCCTATTTACTTCCGCCTGTTTACTTCTGGTTAGCAAAGTAATACGCAGGTTGAGGAATACAAAAAAAAGCGCATTACTTTCCTAACTGGAAGTAAATCGGCCGAAATCAGCCGAAATTTGTTGCCTACGCAGTACGTCATTCTGCAGTTAATTACATGACTTCGTGAGAGTTACGGGAGAGAAAAAGTGCTAGATATAGTTCGTTTTTTATGGACATTTGGATAAAAATTAGGTAAGTTTCTTTAATAAATAATTGTTGATTTGAGTTGAGCATATACATTTGCACAGAGATAATGCTATTTTGGATAAATTTGAAGGGGAAAACCGTCGGGAGTTAAAAAGAACATTTACCGTTAAGACTAGTGAAAATTATGCACCCAAGTTTATAAAAACAAAGGTGTAACAACGTTTTAACTATGGCTTCTAGCTATTAAAAATATATATTCGTATAATAATTTCTTTATTAATATAGTTCCATATTTCAATACTGATGCAGTAACCATTTTCCGACATAAAGTCAGTCAGTTAAGTGCCATACGTGATACACGCTTGGGCGATCATGTCTTTTTCGAAACATGACTGACTAGGCAGAAGATTATCCCGCAGTAGGATGCCATTGCATTCTGTGGTAGACTGGTTGCCGACCAAGGCTATAGAACCCAATCTGTCCTGTTATTTAACCCATAACCGAAAGGAATAGACGGATTAATACCTTTCCCAAAGGTATTTGCGAGTAAGTGAATGCAAATGAATTCAACTGGAATTCGAACTCGGCTCCCCGATTTCTCGTTCCGAGCCGATATCCAATGCACTACAACACACATCCTAAAGTATAATAAATTAATAAAGTATTAATCAGAATTTTTAATATTATTTCAAACTTACAGTTCCTTCAGTTATAACGGTAGCAGCAGAAATACCTCCCATATATTCCTCCCAAAAATACCTCCGACATAACGGTAAGACAGTAGCAGTGGAGTTTTCATCTATGTGCGTTGTGGTACAATGGATATCGGCTCGGAACGAGAAGCCGGGGAGCCGAGTTCGAATTCCAGTTTAAATCCATTGTATTCACTTACGCGCAAATACCCTTGGGAAAGGTATTAATCCCTCTCTTCCTTCCAGTTATGGATTAAATAGCAGGACAGATTGGGTTATATAGCCTTGGTCGACAACCAGTCTACCACAGAAAGTAATGGCAACCTACTACGGGATAATCTTCTGCCCAGTCAGTCATGTCTCTTTCGAGACATTATCGCCCAAGCGTGTATCACGTATGGCACTTAACTGACTGAATGTCCTACCAAGTGAGAAGTATTTCATGGTGATATATGCGGGAGGTATTTCCGCCGCACTCTGTACAATCTCTCTATTCATTTTGAATCCTATAATTATTCATTTTAGATCTATTCCAATTATTAACTTTATAAATGTATAATTCGTTTTTATTTATTCATTTACTAGCATAGCAGCCATTAAAATGACAAAAGGAAATATTTGTTCCATTCTTGTGTCGAATATTTCACGTCAGAATTGCTTTGCGTTTTTTATTTTTTTATCACCCTTTCATGAACTTTTTATTGCTTTCACTCATCAATCTACGTTCTCATTTATTTAAATCTTTCATGCGCATAAAAATTCTATAGTTTCAGAATTTAACATACTATTACTATTTTTAAAATATATGCTTGGCTAATTCATCTAATCAACAGTCCTGTTAAAATGCAATTAATTTTTTTAAAAAGAATGAAAGTGATGAATATCTAGTTAAAATATAATAGAAATATGAAGAAAATTTTACACTTAGCTGTAATAAAATGATCACAGTAAAAATTCTCTGAATAACGTCGAAGAAAAGCATTTTTTAAATGTGTGATACAAACTACCTTATCTTACTAAATATCCATCTCTCATTCTGTAAAAATCTTATAGTCTTCTTTTTTTCTATTCAATAAATAATAACTAATTCTATAAATTTAATACCACGATAATAATTTATTGATTATTAGTCGAAGAAAAAGAATCAAAGTGGTTGGTAATAGATTTTAAACTTTAAAGCGACAGCTGTTTTCTTGGAATATAATAAAATTAAAAAAAAACAATTTAACTTAAGTTTATGTTTTTTTAAACGATCTTAAACTATCAACATTAGTTTAATAAAAAAAACTCAAGAAATTTAGTGAATAATCTAAATATTTACAAACATTCAATAAAAAGTAATAAAAATCACATTTTACATTCAAGTTTAATATATAAAGGATGACCGATCGTATCTGACTGTGACTGTCTAAACAGCAGCAAACAATCCCCGTTGCAGAGACCTGTTCAAGCAGATTTGTATTTTATCAACACCTACAAAGTCACCCTGTGGTTTATGCTGCAACTATGTCGAGCGGACCATTGTTACAGTTTCTGGAAGAGAGCGAAATATCTGGCGTCATCAACAGTCTAAACAAGTCCAGTATGCTCAAACCCTCTATCACGATGACATAAGCATCGACGGCACTCCAAAACGTTCCTTCTGACCAGATTCCCTCAAAGGATTGGATCAACGTGTGAAATGAAGTGGTAATCAATGGTACAAAATATTTTTTCCAAATAATTACCGTTGTTTGAAGAAATTAGATTAAAGATTAAGTTTAGGTTGAAAATTAGAACATTGGAATTTAATTTCGATGTCCAATTAAAGATTTAACGCTGCTAAAAAAAAATCCGATCCCTTATGGAAAACAAATGTGTAAATATCAATTGCAGCAATGAAAATCGATTGCTTTCTTTTTATATGGAATTTAGTTTTTTTTAATTTTCAGTGGAAAAAAAACTTAACTAATTCTAAAAAATAAAAAAAACACCATAAAACCTCATAATGAAAGAAATGTCTTCATTTTAATCAACAGAGTAATTTCGTTTATGAATCTTGTCTGGAACTTTCTTCGATGGGTATTAAGTTCTTGCTGTTATAAACATTTGCCCTCAAACACTATTCATTTGAGACTTAAATTAATTAGTTCTTTTGTATTTTTATACAACAGACTTAATTATTTGAAACAGAAAGTCTAATGTACATAATTGTGTATTTTCGGAGAGTCCGGTGATTATTTAAAATATTGTGCTTGTTTTTTTTCCCTGAAAAAAGCTATATTCCTATTTAGGTAATTAATGTTGTCTCATTCTATTTCTTTTATTTCAAATTTACCTTTGAAAATTTATTAAAATAAGATAATGTTTGCACTTGGTCTCCTCACAAGAACTTAATGTTAGTTCTACGGTTATTTTTCTTTGTTTAATTTCAGCTAGTTCATGTCCTGATTTTCAAAATTTAAATAAATTGAAAAATATAAATTTATAAATTTATTATACCTACAAGATGTAGGCTTTCTTTATACAAACCTTAACTTACAGGACATCATCAATTGAGAAGTAAAAAAATAGACATGGGAAAAGTTAGAGTGAATGTAGCCACCTATCACAAGCATATTCCAAAAAATGAATATATAATCTATGTTGATGGTAGAGTTGATAAAACACTTTGCAAGAAAAGAGATTACAGAGGCAAACAGCAAAACATTTTAAGATAACCAAAGGACCAGAACACTACTTCACTTTAACCAAAGATGGACACAAAAAGTATACATCTCTCTCGCAGACTTATTTCTAACATTGGTGCAGCTGATGTTGTTATAGCAGAGGATGTTGCTGCTATTTTAGAGGAATTCAACAGCGTAAATTCCATTAAGGGAGTTCTTGTGGACAATATCAGTACAAAAAATAATTTTGAGGCAGACATTGTTACAGTTCTGAAGAAAAAAATCAAAAGAAAGTTACACCCCAATAGTTGTTCACTTTATCAAAACGAACTTCCGTTTATAGTTGTTTTTAATTACATAGATTGAACTACAATAAGCTCTACTATTGTTACTTATCCTCTGGGGAAATGTTGTAGATAAGATTACCAGGTTTTGTCCAGGGAAGAATTTAACACTAACACTGGTTCTCTGGATAACTTATATCTTACTATAATGGGGAATGAAAGATTTCAGAAGTGACCAAAGACTGCTCTTAGAATATGCAGCAGGAATTTCTCGAGGGAAGGTGAACTCTAGTTTTGCTGTATGGAAAAATGGGTCTCTAATGAAGCAAGATGGCTAACTTTGCCATCAGGTTAATGTTTTTTTGTGAACTAGAGATGTCTTTCCACAAGAACCCTATGATAAACTGTATAGCCTTATAAAATTCATAATTGAATAATATGCAGTTAGTTATTTTGAAGTTAAAAGGAATAATAGGTTTTTGAATTATCCAGAGAATAAGTCAAATCAACTGAAATACAGAATGTCCCATTTCAACAAAATTTACAGCAGAAAACCTTATTTATTTAAGAAGTAGTGAGCTACCAGAGAAGAATTTAAAAAATTATATTCCACTCCGAAGCTACACAATAGTCAAATTGGATTAATTTCACATAAAATGGAGGTTTTGAACTTCTGTTTGCAGAAGGTTTTTCAGATAATGAACAGCAAGAGGTTGTACTGAATCGAACATTGGAGATGAATTTACCTATACATTCGCAATGTGTGAAAAAAAACAGTTAAAGTAACTACTGAAGCTTTGGACACGAAGCAACGAACAAACACATTATTACTAAATTATTGAACCATCAGATTTACTCAAAAAAGAAATTTTATTGAACTTCAAGGGGAGATTATATTGAATATTATATTGCATTTAGGTATATTATGATTTAATATGTTATACTGTGAAGTATTTTTAGTGTAGGTTTCAATAAAGAATATTAATTTAAAGCATTTTGTCTCATCATTTCTGCAGCATAAGGATTATTTATTTATTTAATCTCTTACCACAGTACAGAAACTGCATTGTTCTGTTGACCCTTTGTTTTCCCCTTTTGTAGTTCAATATTAGTCACCGTTTTGACTACTTTCGGTTATCCTTTCACTGAATTCTCACACAATAAAAATAGGTGGTCGGTAGTTTTATCCTCCTCATCTCCCCGACAAAGTTATCCGTCTCCGGTTTGTAGCTTTTAATACATTTCCTCTCTACACTTGTGTATTTTATTTCTATGTTATTATTTGAACATGTATTTAAATTAGCCATATACTTTTGTATAATTCTTTTAACACTTGTCTACTGTCCACTGTTGCTAAATGTAACTGTCTTGTTGTTTCCTTTTCCGTAAACTCGCTGCAACATTCAATGTATTCCTATAGCAAATTTTATATTGTAAATAAAGCATTCGCAATTTTTTTTTTTTTTTTTTTTTTACTCATCTAGACAAAGGGTCTTACTTTTATGTTTAAACCTCCGGCTGTCTTTGCTATATTTCTTGTTACCCTTTTTGTTTGTATTTTCAAACTAACTAGTCTTATTCATATGTATTTATTTCTTTTCTGGTTTTACAGTTCTAGTGGTTAATAAATAACTTCGTCTTCATCAAAGTTGTAATTGCCTTAAGGCGTTTATCTGGCTGTCTTCGTAATTACGGACGCGTACAACACAGACGCGTAATCTCGGGAGGCAGATCACTTTTTCTTTGTTCATATTAATTATGACCTATCAAATTGTGTAAAACTTTATTCATTGATTAGCATCTTTTGTTCTCTTTTATCATTTTTACACAACTTTCACTTATCGAATATAGTAAAAAGTGCATATTTTGCTTGTGGTGATTTATAATTAAAATATTAAAATATTATTTAAATATTTTTCATTAATGTATCTAATACAAAAATATGTCAACTATATTTGGATTTATTCTTGAAATAGTAAAATTTTGAAGTCAGTTTCTAATCAAAAACTTACGAAAATCAGGTATTTTTATACATTTTTTAGACGATTTTTAAAACCAAATTTTTGATTTTTGATGTCAGAAACTTATCACATCAAACCTTAGCATTTGCTTCAGTGCAATATTGATTTTCTAAAGAACTGAAAAATCAACCTCCTCCAATGGGAACGTACTCGAGAGTTTAGAATGTTCCCGCTTTCCGACCATGAGACTCGGCGTTCAAAATTTCAATTTTTGTGAAAACATATCTAATCAGTTTATCATTTCTAGTGAAAACTTGGTTTAAGTTTCCATGTGTATGAGACAAGACAACATTTTCGGTTAGCCTTTCACTGAATTCTCACACATTTTTCCCTAGTCTGTCAGTCAGTCTCTTTCTTTCTTTCTTTCTTTCTATCTTTCTTTCTTATTTTCTTTGCCGGCTGTATTTTAGTTACCTTGGTGTATAAGTCACAATGGCTATTTAATTGACCCTCCCGTGCCCCATCATTCTCTGTCCAAAAAGTTAAAACATTATTTTTTTTCAACTCACTGGCAGAAACAATGTGTGTTTTGGGATGGAATCAACTGTCTTGAATATTGTTAAAAGTAAGCCATTTTTTTTGTTCGTTTTTGTCTAATTTTTGACAACATTTTCCCCAATTAGCTGTGTAGACAAAGAATTGTATCATAATGTTGCAAGAAAGCAATTGTCATTTGATGTCTCTACTTCTGGCGTAGTAATTCCACATTCAATGGAAACCAATTTTTCTTTCACAAAAAGAAAATCCCGAAGACACGAAGTCACGTGGCATTGATGCTTTCTTGCTAAAATCACTTGAACGGTTTACTATCCATTTACGGAATGACAAAAGGAATGACAAAAGGACCAACAGCTTCAAAATCTTCTTTAGAACTTAGCATCTACTACAAAAGCTTCTTTACTACTTAGCATCTTCAAATTTTTAAATATTTATGTCCTGAACACTGGCTTTGAAATAGAGTACGACTTAGTCAAGTCAAATGCGTTGTATTTACATAGGAAGGAGAATTCAAGAGCTGAAGTGACAAATTATTTTTAATAGATGTGTTAGCAAGGTGAAAACAAAATATTTGTTTTAATAGGCTGAAACCATCTTTTCTGAATGCTACATGACTAAATGGAAACACACCAATCTCTACAGTGGCATCAGATTTAGAAAGTCAAACTGTGACCAATCTCATGATCATATAATATGTCTCAGGCATTTTATATCTTAATTTGTTTATTCCTTTTGCAGCGTATACTCTCCATAAGAACTTTTGCATTCTAACACAAGGAAAACATTATGATATTGACTAAACAATGTCTAAACATTATTTCACTTTTTAATGTATATTGCGTGAATATTCTTTTCTGTATTGTTGTTTAATAATGATGTTCCTACATTTCTATTATATCTACATCAAGCAGAATAAAAGGTTCTCGAACATGTTTAGTTGAAGTACTTTAGAGATACGAAAGGCGATTATCTCCCTTTGGCCGAGATAAATCACGGAGCGACCATTTAATAACATCACGCCATAGAGTGACGAAAGCGGCAGTCAAGTTCATTACGTTTACAGTAGCGAAATTAATTCGTATTACAGTTGCTTTTATCTCGGATTAAGGCTGAAATTATATCTACCTCCCCCATCATGGTGCCGCTTTTTTGTTGGGGGGATATATCTCCAGCTCACAGTCCTTCATTTTAAAAAAACCCAAGACTCGCCGTTTATATTCGTTTTTTTCGTTTTGAATATAGCAGATAAATCCCAAACATAGCTTCTCCAGAAACACAGAATAATCTTCACATTATTTATAGGTGCTTAAAAGCCAGAAAATATTTTCTATTTTTTTAGATTGAATTGTTTTTTTAGGTAATAATGGTTCAGTGATACAATTATTAATAATTAATAATTAATAATTAACCTATAATTAATTAATTAATAATTAACCTATAGCTGATGGAGAGAATGTCGGAATTATTCAAGTAAACATGTTTCAAAGAATTATTGCAGCAGAAATATACTGTTTGGTTGATTGATTAGTTGGTTGGTTTGTTTAGCTGCATATCAACCTCTATAGGTTGCCGAAATATACATCATTTGTATGCAGTTTTATTTGTTTATATATATTTTGGAAATGAAAGTTTTTTAGCAATACAACTCTTACTAATTAACACATTGCTGGGGAGAGAAGAGATGGATACATACTTTTCTCAAGGAAATTTAAACGTAATTGAATATAACGAACCTAACTAGGTTCACCGATCGACAGATTTGAGCCATTATCCATTACACAAAGCGTACATTATGCTTGCAGTACTTGGTACTCCCTGGTGCTCTTTCATCTAAGCACTGACCAGCATCGATTTTGCTTATAATAGCTGATCATACGGGAACCTACCTATCTATCTATCTATCTATCTATCTATCTATCTATCTATCTATCTATCTAAATAATTAGTTCCAGGAATTTACTTTGCAAGTTGAAACAGACCCGATAACTATTCTTCAATCAACACCAATCAGAGAGCCGAGTTCGAATTTTAGTCGAGTTCATTACATTCACTTATACACAAATACATTTAGGAAATATATGATACTATTTCTTCTCCCTCCAACTACGAATTAAATCGTAGAACTTGTACCCCAAAAAAATATTAATGCAATATTCACTACCAAAGAGAAAATAATTATACTTACAATCCATATTTCGGATTTAAATAAACAACAAAGGATATATAAGCAGTAAATATAAAAACAAATTAATAAATAAAAAAAAGGAATACGGACGTGGCTGTCTTCAGACCTAGTGAATATTTTATATCATGGTATATCTCCACTATTTCTTTTTTTCTTTCTTGCCTAACATATTTACATTTCAGGCTGCAAATTTTCTTTAAAACATGTCAGATTAAATAAATTACAAACATTGTGTCTGCTTATTTTCAATAAAATCCGTTCATACTCACCGATAATCTTTCGCGTATTATAATTGAAAGATGTCAGAAATATGCTGTAACTTTGACAGATGTTATTATCATTCATTTCTCAAGGTACCCAAGTACTTTCAATCCCTTTCTGAGATCATCTTCAGGGGTGTGAGTTATGGTAACAAAAATAACAGCAAAATTGTGTTGCTGAAAATTACTGTAACTTTTTTCTGCCTCAAATATGACGGTTGACAAATTGCTAGCGTTCATTAGAACGTGAAAATTATCCAAAATGAAATTTATTACAGTATTCATAGCTGATTCTATTAATTGATGGCTTAAGTGTTTTAATGAATATTGACTCGAGAAGTCTGTAGTGTGTTTTTGTTGTTTTCTTGGTGTAGGATAGTTGTATTATGAATCATTACTTTTTTATATTGTATATGTAGACAGGAATGTTGTTGTAGATATCTAGAAATGGACGAATGGATTTTATTAAAAATAAGCAGACACAATGCAATTTATTTAATCTTACATACACACACACACACACTCTCTCTCACACACACACACACACACACATATATATATATATATATATATATATATATATATGCAGTATGACTGAAAATATTTCCCTACTTTAGAATAATTATTTATTTATTGTAATTTTGGTTTAGATTTTTGTTTTTGATCTTTAATGTATTAGAATTCAATCTGTTTATCTTTCTTTTCAGACAGATTATTTTGTTTGAAATTACGAAACCGTACAAATATGGTTGAACATCTTACCGCGCAGAATCATGCCCAGTTAATGGCACATTATGAAGTTTGGAAATTCATTGTTCGAGTGCAAACATGGTGAAGGTTCATTAGAGGAGTACATGCTCAAGTTGATGCAATGACAATCAAGAATTGTCATGCAAACTCAATGGCTTATACTCGAAGAAGCGGTCGCGTTTCCAAGTCTAGCGACCAGGAGACAGTGCAAGCAGTTTAAAAAATGTTTAAACGTAGCCAAAGTCAATTCGACAAGCAGTGAAAATGTGTTCACACGTTACGTACTGTGCTCAAGAAAGAGCTTAACTGCCAATAACATTTCATAGAAAACTGCGATATTCACATCGAGTTTGAAGCGAATATTCTGGTTTGGTATGAAGATTGGTCAGATCTCTTTAAACATATTCTCTAGAGTGATGAATCATTGGGTTTGTGAACCTTCACAACTGCCATTATTAGACAGGCGAAGATCTTGTTATCACTGAAGAAGTGCAGAATCAACTTAAAGTAACGGTGTGGGATAACTTCGAACAGGATTGTTGGTCTATTCATTCTTCACAATACCAAATATACCGAAAGATACCTTACCATGCTAAAAGATGAAATCTGGTCAGTTATTAGTACTTGGAAGAATGTTGAAATTTGATTTTCATGCAGCATGGCACTCTTCTTTATTTTGCTATTTTCGTTTGTGAATGCCTGAATACATACTTCCTCGGAAGATGCATAGGTCTTCGTAGTCCCTATAAGTGAGCAGCCAGGAGTTTTGGGCGTAATTTACCAATATTTTCATATCTGAAAAAGAGAGAGATAGAGAGCGGTTAAGTTATATAATGAAAGTAAAATGCTAAGGATGTGTTCATTAGGAAACCGACATCGTTTTATAAACCAAACGTAAAAAATTGACTGTCATAGAATGGTAAACTGTTGATTAAAATGATGCATTTAAACACACACCTGATTTTCCGTAATATTCATATCTGCTCTGTTTTCGTATCCTATTTCATTTATATTTTTAATTTATTTATTTAAAAATAATGTTTAAAATATAAATTAAAAATATGTTGGTTTTAATCCATTTTGTAACGGATTTCGTAAAATTAGGATACAAAAACATGGCAAATATAGGAAAGTATATGCTTAAAATCATCATTTGGGGCTTTGTCAATCTACCTTCATATGTGGTCAGCTATGACTGATTTTCTACCTCCCCCTGCGTTACGGCCTTACAATGCTCTTGTACCCTTACCTTAAGAGGGGGGATATTTATATTTCTTTCCTCAGATACATGGAATGGCATACACAGTTCTTAGTCATGTTCTTCTCTGCTGGGGGTTTTACGCGGGAGAGGTACCTGCGAAGTGTAGAACTACTACTACTTCTGAAGGTTGTCTTGATGTTATATGGACCACAAATCCTTACATTTTCTCCGATAACCCCTTCACATAGGGTAGACAGACCGAGGCTGTTTTCTGAGAGTTGTTATATTCATACACCCTCCCTTCCACGTTCGTAGGATCTGTCATGTACCGTAAATAGTTGTTACATTGTAGGGTATTGCTTATACTGACTATTTCCTGTTTGTACGTCTCTGGGTCGCCGCTTATGACTTTTGCTCGATGTTGCAGGCAGCGGAAGATCCCTTTCTTTACACTGTATGGGTGGTGTAAGTTGAAGTTGAGGTATTGTCCGGTGAATGTTGGCTTGCGGTATACGGATGTCTTGAACCCCGCTCTGATAGAGATATTAGTAAATCCAGGAACGCTAGTTTGTTGTTGCTCTCTTTTTCCTTAGTGAATTATATCGATAAACTTACTTAGTTCACATGGTCCAATAGCGTCTGGACCGCTTCCTGGTGTGGCCAGAGTATGAAGGTCATCAACGTATCTCAACCATGGAGTTGGCTTTAGAGCTGTCGATTCTAATGCAATCTCTTCAAAGTATTCCACATATATGTTAGCCAGTGGTGGTGATAATGGTAAGCTCATTGCTAAGCTTTCATCCTGTCGATATACGTTTGATCCCATTCCGAAGTATATTGTTTGTGTGCTGAAAATCATGCATCTCTATCAGGTTATCTAAAAGAATACTGGTATGTTCTTCTAGGGATAAGTCCGATGCCAGTCTGTCCTTGACTACCGAAAGTGCCTCCACCGTGGGTACCTTGGTGAACAAATTCAGCACATCCAGACTCAACATCTGGTTGCATTGGATGGGAGTACCTTTGATAAGTTCCACAAAGTGGACAGAGTTTCGAACTTATGATGGTGACTTCCCTATCAGTTGGTCAATTATATCTACAAGAAAGCGACTCAGAGGATGGCACACCGATCTTTAGCTGCTAAAAATCGGCTTGAGCGAAATCTTAGAGAGACATAGCAGCAAATAGTCCTAATAAATAAATAGAGGAACTAATGTAGATGCTACTTCATCTCAAAAGTATATATGTATATATATATATATATATATATATATATATATTGTAATAGTTGTTATAATGGTTTATATCATTACACAAAAATCTTCGTGTTTCGGAACAACATGTGCCCCTCATCTGGTGATAAGTAGAAATGAAAAATAAATGATGAAAGCGATTTATTTTTGGATATTAATTACCTTTTGGAGATGATTATTTTATGAGAATGAGGTATTTTTTGGTTAATTAAATTTTACCGAAAAGTATTTTCGATGTTTACATAACACTGCTAATTCATCTCTACGGTTCAACAGTTCGCCATTGTTCGGGTACTTTAGAATGTGCAGCTTTTCATTTAAGCATAAAGGGCAGATGTCGTTAAGCGAGTTGAAGGTGCTAGTTTTTTCTAGGATGTTCCATTTTACTTTGGGTTTCTGTTTTGTGTCCTTTAATTTCCTAAAATATGCAGAAAGGGATGTTTGGTTTAGATACAAGTTGTTTTTGATTGAATTTAAGTGCATGTACCAGCGCTGCTTAAAGGTGTTCATTGTAGATCCGATATAGACTTTATTTATAGTGAGGTTTTCAATGTTATATTCCATTGATAGACAATTGAATTTAATTTACATTTATTTTGTAATGGGCAATTAATATATATATATATATATATATATATATGTGTGTGTGTGTGTGTGTGTGTGTAATTTGTTTGCTGAATTATTTTTCTGCTTACTTAATCTTGACATGTCCTTTTGTAGAATTACGTTGATATATTTTGTCTATCAAGACAATGCGTCTCTAATATAAATTTATTTTGAATAATGCTAAATGCCGAAAATAATCTGGCCACAAGTGACAATTCAATATATCACTTGTCTAAACGCGCATTGAGTAATGCACTAAATTCAAACATTCGTTATGCCAACTTTACTGTCTTCATTTCAAAGATAAAAGCCGAAGAAATACTGGTTAATTTTACATTTTCTCCCTATAAAGTTTTGGCAAATAGTACATCATAGGTGCAAATAGAAGAGAACAGCAGGTAAGACGGAATGAGTCATTCATAGATTTAAAAACAGTTTCAAAAAATTCATATGCCAAAAATAAATATGATTTCAACATTTGAAATATCATTATGGATTACTTGTAATTGCATGAGCCCCAGTATAAATATTTATAAATAATTATTGACTGATTTTATCATTGTGATATTTTTGTATCATATCAAGTATTAAGAATATAGTAACTCGGTATCTGTCTATATTTCTGAGATGAGGTAGTATTTACAATATTTACATTACTTGGACTATTGTCCTCATCTTTGTTGCTATTTGTACGACGTTTCGGCCGTTGTACGCTTCGGATTTCATCATGACTTCCAATCGAGCTTTACGCAAGGAATGAGGATGATGTACCCCAGTGATTGTAATAATGGGTTCGGTTAAAAATTCCTAGCACCTGAAGCAGGCCGAAGCGTACAAATGGCAGCAAAGTTGAGGACAATAGTCCGAATAATGTAAATACTATAGTAACTAGAATCTGCAAATTGGATGAGAGAGTTATCAACGACAATGCTTTGACATTGAATCCGTGGTTATCTCCCTTTAACTATTCCTAGCTTGTTTTTAAATGAACTTTTCGTTACATAAATTTGGTGAGGTGCGAGCAAATTTTTATTCCGAAAATGCAGCCAGGTGAAAAAAAAAAAAGTTTTGGAACTAACTAATTAGGATAACAAATGCAAACAAAGAAACCTCTTTTTACTTGAGTTAGTTATTAAGTGTTTCCATAAATACCTGATTCCGGGGAACTTGAAAAGAAATATTATATAAATTATTCAATGAAGATGACGTTGAAAAGACACAAAAGAGGATAAAGTTAAAAATAAAGGGAAGATAATTAAACAGTTGTCGAAGCTGACTATTTGCATCAGTAAGCTAGAAAGTATTTTCCCTATATAATGTCTCGCGGACTCTCTTAACTTTCTCTGTGTAGCATACCAGTAACTAGACATTTTGTTAAGGTATCTGGCAATGAACCAAAATGCAGGGAAGTAAATTCTTACAAACATGATAATAAAAACAAAATGACAGCAAAAAGAAAGCAAAGCAGGGAAAATAAAACTATATACAGCAAAAAGAGACAAAGAAAAAACTTTATTGCTGTATTGATTCAACTTTTTTACGGCTTAGCAACTTTTTGCAGGTTATTAAAAGACAGAAATATTTTTAGATTGTAATAATTTTTTGAAGATAATAATATTTTAGTGATACAAGTCCTACTGATTAACTCACAGTAAAAAAGATGGATTCATACTTTTCCTCAAGAGTCAGTCAGTTAACAGCCATAATGATACACGCTTTGGGCGATCATGTTTCGAAAGAGATATGACTGACTGGGTAGAAGATTATGCCGCAGTAATTTGCCATTGCTTTCTGCTGTAGACTGGTTGCTAGCCAAGGCTATAGAATCCAAACTGTCCTATTATTTAACTCATAACTGAAGGAAAGAGACGGATTAATACCTTTCTGAAGGGTATTTGGGCGTAAGTGAATGCAAGGAATTCGACTGGAATTCGAACTCGGCACCCCGATTTGTCGCTCCAAGTCGATATTCACTGCACCACAACGCACATCCTGTCCTCCTCAAGGATATTCTTGCTTAAATGTATATTAAGAACTCGATTGGAATTGAAACTAAGAGACATAAAATCGTGGACTATATGTTGACTGAGTGATAAACCTTTTTTTCCAGATAGTAAACGTGGCAAGAGCAATCAATTTTTGTAAAATTTATTAAGTCAGGTAATATTTATTTATAAAATTTTTGAAAGCACCAGTTATGCGCAGTTGAGTTTTTCATGCTGAAACGGCATTCATTATTTTTAATACTTGTAGGAAATTCACTTGTCCAGCTTTTTATATTAAAAATCCGAAAACCCAAATTCCACACAATAATAAATTAAAAAAAAGAAAACTAGGTTATGTCTGTTAAATAAATTATTTGTATTTACAAACATATACATATGAATTCAAAAGAGTTAAAAAGTCTTTTTATTTCAGTTGTTCTTTGGATAATTGGTTTACAGAAATCGTTGCCGTTTAGATAAGACTTTTAAATAGAAGAATCACAATCCAAAGACTGTTATCGTTAGCAAAAATTTACTGGCATCCTTTGTTGTTGTTGGAGATTATTCTTTTGAAGTCGCCTATCCGCCACCAGCGAACAGTCACTGATCGCCAATACTTTTGCTGTTGTAGCTTATTCGTTTGAAGTTCTTGACATTTGTTTCTTTCAGCACGAGCTGGTGTATGGGAGAGATAGTCGCATCTTTCTGCTCTTTTGTGTTTCCTACGGCTCTGGTGGGTTATGGGACTTGTGTATGTGTTGTAGTGTAGAAACTCTTTGGCATGTTTGTAAATATTGACTGTTATTGCGTAGAAAATAGTCTGGGCGTGTTTTAATATGGTATGTACGTGGGTATGTAATTATGTTGGAAATTTTTGTTTATTTTAATCGTATCACCCCGAGCAAGGCGGTAACGCCACTGATGTTCAGGGGGCTACGTAATAGTGAAAAGATTGGAAAAGAGAAAGCCGGAAACCACATCCTAAACAGGGAACAAGGGATGAGCCTCTTAACCTGTTCAATAGACATGGGTGGTGTGTGAACCGGGCGATAGATAGATCTATCTACTCCAACTGAAAAAACAAAAAAAACAAACTGAGAAGATTGGAAAAGAGAAAGCCGGAAACCACATCCTAAACAGGGAACAAGGAATGAGCCTCTTAACCTGTTCAATATACGCTTATTAAGTATATATATATATTTTTAATCATATCACCTCGAACAATGCGGTAACGCCACTGATGTGCAGGGGCTACGTAGGAGTGAAAAGATTTGGAAAAGAGAAAACCGGAAACCACATCCTAAACAGAGAACAAGGGATGAGCCTCTACACCTGTACAATAGACGTGGGTGGAGTGTGAACCGGGCGACAACATTATGACCAAATCAGCGTATTTGCGGAAGGTTGGAACGATTAGTCCAACATGACAGCAACATGGATCAATTTTAAATATGAATAAGAATCCCGAAACTCTTTTCTTTGAATGATCCCGTTTGTCAATGTCACCAGAGCTTCTCCTAATACACCTTTTCATTCGTGAGCAATTCTAAGTTTTTATATTTACTCTTAAGTGTGTCAGCATTCAACTGTTTAGAAACTGAGTCATCCGGAAGCCTGTTGCATTGTTGTTTAGACTTGTAGCGAACTAAAAAACGATTGGTTGAAAAATACGTTTTTTCTTTCTCCTTAAACCACACATTTTCCTTGGCGCAAGTAGATGTGAGATTTTGCTCTCAACTACGTCCGCAACGTCATAAATAGTCCGTCAAAAATGACCAAGGGCGGGATTTCATCCGACCCACTACAGCTAGATAAGTACAGACACGTATTTAGTTGAAATTTTGGGACACGTTATGAGGGAGGAGGGCTTGAAGAATCTGATACACAGAGGGCGGATAGGGGAAAAGATGGACAAGGAAAAGAATGCGTGACATACTTAATGGGATTGAGAAAATGGGTAGCAGAACATGGTTTGGGAAAACACATTAAGAACTACGACGTACAGAAATATGTGGAGGGTCATGATCGCCTATGTCCTGAACTTACCCGGCACATATATGGAGAAAGAAGAAGAGTATTTGTTCTCTTCATTTCTAATGGTTATTATGAGCATAGCCGTTTCCCTATAAGGAAACATTCAACATTCATTGTTACTTCACTCTGCAGCAATGTTTATTGTTTGAAAAAGTGATGATTGAAATCATAATAAAACCTAAACATGAATTCATAGATTTTTGTTCTTTTCACAACAAAATTTACAACAAAAATATTAAGCACTATTTATTTATTATATTGTCTACTTACATGAATCTAAACTTATTTATAAATGGAACTTTGTCTCTGTGTGTGTGTGTGTGTCTGTGTGTGTGTGTCCGTTACCTATAAACGCCGAAACGGCTGAACCGATTTTCTTGAAAATTTACACAGTTGTATTATAAGCGTCTGCAAGTGTTCTTAGCTAGGTTTTTATCGAGGTACCCCTATAAATATCGAAAATCGATCATTGAAAAAATCGGTTTATAGAAGGAGTAGTCCGATTTTAATCAAATTTGATACACTCATAGACAAAGACATAAGAAACGATATTCAGAAGTTTCATGGTTGCAGTTCTTATAATAGTGCAGAAAATTTTATATCGACACCAGGAAATCAAAATTTGACTTACATCCATTCATTTTTCTTTCAGTCTACGGTTTCGCTTTAACTGGAAACAACTATTGCTTTTTAGTCTTTCGTGCCAACGTCCAAAGAGTCTGAGCTCCAGGAACATGGAGTAGTTTTAAAGCTTTCATTACACCCGAGCAACGCCGGGCTATACTGCTAGTAATTTTATATTTACAACATTTTAAAAACTAATGTAATTACATTAAAACTAATATAATGTAATATTTATTATTCAACAGTTTATAAAGAAATAAATCTGAAAACAACTTTTATTCATAAATTTATAAACATTTACCAAACTGTTAAAATGTGTTAAAAACTACTAAAAAGTGCGATGGGTAAATTGTCTTCATATTATAATTTTAATTTCGTGCATCCGCCTTGTTTGTTTTTTTAATTTTGTCGACTACACAATAAAGTCAGTTGGACACCGTTTGTAAGAAAAAGAACAACATGACGCAATTCCCACTGTGTAATAAATTTGGAAACGTTATGTTATACTGCTTAGCATGCGCCTAGAAAGCTCTAATACGAACATTTCAGAGAGTTTGGGTGCCCATCTGAGGAGAGTGCTGGGGATTCAGAACGAGTTAAATGAGTCTAATGGTGATTACGAAGGTGTTTGGAGTGATTCCTGCTGATGGCGACGTTATGCCTATATTCATTTTCTCATAGGGCCTTAGAATCAACACGGAGGCCTACAGAAATGATTCTTGAGAAGGTGTGCTGCCCTGAGTCAATGTCTGGCAACAGGACTCTGCACCATGCCACCACAAGCAGGTGAATCAAGGCATGGCTTTCAGATAATTTCTGCGACCACATAACACCTTACAGCTGGCCACTTAACTACTCAGACTACAACCTTTTTTGTTATTATGCGTGGGATGCAGTTGAGCGTGAAACCAACAAAACCCCCTGTAACAGCAAAGATGAACTAAAGGCAACAATTATGCAAGCATTCACCATATTAAACAAGGAGAGTGTCTAGAAAAGTTGTAGGAGATTCCGAAGTCGTCTAGAGGCCATCGTTGAAGACAATCACGATTTTATTGATTAAATTTACTCGTTAGTAATTCAAGATATTTTTTGGTAAATCTATCTGTTAAAATGAGATGCCAATGTTATTTTCATTTTTGCGTCATTTAGACGACAATTTATACATTGCATCCTTTACATCGACCAGAACCAATAATTCCTGTTTTTAATTTGTTTATTTTTTACAAGTTTTCTAACATTAAATATCTTTATTGTATACTCTTTATTGATTGAAGGCATTTAAAAAGTTTTGAATTACCAACTTTTAACGGTTGACAACCATCAGAAGTGGTCAACTTCTTTGCTAGTCAATGCATGTGCCCTTAAAACGATTTTTTATTAGTCTCAAGCGTACCAGTATGTGCCAAGAAGCTAATCTCTATACAATTACATCACCATCACCTTTCTAAACCATTAATATAAAGTAGGATAGATTTATACTTTCATGTTGTGTATACAAAATTATGGCCCTACCTTCTAAATGCCGTAGCAGAAATTGTGACTCATCAAAAGATTTTACAGTCTTTAATTTTGGTGATCATTAGAAAATTGCATCTTCACTGACAGGAGTTGACACGAGCTTAATATTCACCTGCTGTAGTTCCTTTGCTTACAGTTGTAGCGCGTTTGTTGTAAAGATTTTTTTTTAATTATTATTTTTAACTACTAATGCCTTTTTATCAGCTTGAACCAGTCTGGATATTCTCCTTCAGTCAACATTCATCAACAAAGAATATCAGTCTGCAGAATAACCGTTCACTGAAATGTTATTTTTTTTCTAACCATACTCCATAAACCTAGACATAGTTGTATGTGAAATTCCTAAGAGATCAGCAATTTATGAAATACACCATCATATAATTATCTTTCTTTACAAACATAATACAACAAATGACATTCACCATACTCTGTCAAATTGCTGACACGTCATTCGCTGATTGGAAGTTTTCATAAAGGTTTTCACACAAACACACACGCACACACATACATACATATATATATAGTAGTCGGAGGAAAGAAATTTGATAGATAAATAAAAATAATAATAATAATAATAATAATGATAAAACTAATAATTTCTATTGCAAATTGGTATGCCTTTTGACGAAACAGAAAAACATTAAAAGTAGGAAGTTTTGGACATGCTTATGCCTTTCTTCAATTAGGAATAAAAATAATGAAGTGAGAATTATTAGGGAGGATTCAGGGAATATTTTACTGGAATATATATATATATATATATATAAACAATCTGCCACTACCACATCAAGACGTAATACATTTTTTTAAAAAAGAGGAATCATATTTTATTCATAAAATAGGATGCAAAAGTATCACGTTTAAAATATGATAGGCGCTTTTTGACCGACCCTTCTTCAAGACAAAAATCATCGGTAATTAATACTAAATTGCTAATACTGGGTTGTTAATAACACAAAAAAATTATTAGCAACCGAAATTAAAATATAAGGATAAGCAGAATGAGAGAAAAAGAAATATCATCCGTCAGGTAATGGCTTCTCCAAAGAAGGCTAATTTATGTTTTAATTTTCGCTGTATGCACAGAGCAGGTCTCTGCAAGTTAATAACAGATTCCAATATATACAAGTGAGGTCTCTTCCGTGTCCTACGCAATACAGGGCATGGACTTTTAAATGGCCCATAAATCTTAACCTTATTGAAATTAGCAATTTTTCGTTTCTTTTTTGTTTTTGTTTTTCTGGGGGTTTTTTTGTTGTTTTTCAGATGTAATTACATATTCGGGATATGCATTCATCAAAAATAGTTGTTTAATTTTGTTTAGCTCAGCATCGAGTTTACACTCAGGACATAATATAAGAGTCCGATGAGTAAGACAGCTGATAAAATAACTTTTCCTGATTCTGGGAGTAAAAAGTCGTGAGAAAGTAAAGTCGTGAGAAAGTAAAGTCGTGAGAAAGTGGGTTTCCGATAAACACTAGTAAGAAAGAATGAAATTGGTCTTTCTACTAAAACATCCAGGAAATGTAACCGATTTTTCTCTTCTAATATATTTTAAGGCAGAATGGAGATTATTCAACTGTGAAAAGAACTCTTCCACCTTACTGCTATCAGGAAACGACGCAAACATAGCAAAAGTAACAATAGGGTTTATGAATCTTATCGAAATGTTGTTTTTCATGAAAGCCAACAAAAATGTTGGCCATCAGAAGATCCAATGGACTACTCATAGCTACTCCATCTATTTGTTGATTCATACAATTATCGCAGCTGAAGAAGACAAAGACACTCTCAGGAAAGAATTGAGACCTTATGGGGCCACAAATGTCAATTGTTTTGTCAATTAGGACATTTGTGAACAGACTCGATATATCGAGTGACAGAAAATACTCAGTTGGGTTCTAATTTTCGCATATATTCAGCGAAATGAAACGAAAGGCGTCTAGCATACTTTAAACATAGTGATACATGTGTATCTTATTTTATTAATAAAAAATGCAATATATACTTCTTCCTAAGCGGTCAGCCATCTAAGTACTGACCAGGTTCAAAGTTGCTTAACGTCGGTGATCGAGAAAGAACCAGTGTATTCAACGTGATATGACCGTAAGCTTGCAGCACCTGACGTTCTGTAGGGGGCCCTGTGCTTACTGCTCAGCACCGTACAGATCGATTGGCATTTGCCTTAGATCACTAGAATTGGCAACCACGCCACTGGCGTCCTGTGCTCTTCACCGATCAGAGCATGTTCAATTTGAGCACATGCAACAGACGTGAAAGGGTCTGGAGATGCTGTGGAGAACGTTATTCAGCATGACCGGTTTGGGGGTTGGTCAGTGATGGTCTGGGTAGGCATATCCATGGATGGACGCACAGACCTCTACAGGTTAGATAATGGCACACTGACTGCTATTAGGTATCGGGAGGAAATCCTTGAACCAATTGTCAGAACCTACGCTGGTGCAGTGGAACCTGGGCTTCTCCCGGTCCATGACAATGCCCAACCTCATGTAGCTAAAGTATGCAGGCAGTTCCTGAAGGATGAAGGAATTGATACTATTGACTGCCCCCCACCACGTTCACCTGACAAGAAGACTTTTTTTTTTTTTTTTTTTTAAATCATCTCACCCCAAGCAAGGCATTCCACTGCCACTATTGCGCATGGGGCTACATAGGGGAAGGTAAAGAGAAGGAGTGGATAGACATAGGGAATGTCAGGAGAAAGGTGATAGATGAGTAAGGATAGCGAGGATGAGTGTCGAGCAGGTTAGTGTGTTAGGAGGTGTCTATTGACCTTACATTTAAACTCCTGGAGATTGTAGCCGTCGGGGAAGCAATCGTTTGGAAGAGAATTCCACAGTCGGGAAGTGCGAGGAAAGAAACTGTTGGAGTAGAAGTTACGGCTGCATTTTATCGGTTTCACTGTAAAAGGGTGGGATCTAGTTGCTAATCTAGTATCTCGTGCAAATTCGTATTTAGGGGGCACCAGTGATCTAAGTTCATCGGAGCAGAAGCCGTGAAAGTATTTATAGAAGAGACACAGCGAAGCCACGTCTCGCCGGTGAGAGAGAGACTGCAGGCGGTCTGCCAAGTCTATCACATTACAGACCCTCCTCTGAACCTTATCGAGAAGCCCGAGGAGAACAGCAGGGGCACCCGACCAGATATGGCAGCAGTATTCAATGCACGGGCGGATGGTAGATTTGTAAATGTGCAGGATAGATTTAGACGGAAAAAACTTCCGGGCCCTACACAGAGAACCGACTTTCATAGCAGCGGATTTAGCAATGGATTCGATATAGTCATTCCATTTGAGGTCCGCTGAAAGTGTGAGACCAAGGAGGCGTAGTGTTTTACTCTCTGGGAGGCAAGCCTGGTCCATGCTAATGGGAGGTAGGTGAGATTGTCGATGATGGTTAATTGACAGTAGCTTCGTTTTAGAAGCATTAAAATTTACTAGCCATTTCTTACCCCAGTCCAATATGGATTGGAGGTCTTTTTCAATCTCGGCTGCAAGTTTAGCTTTGACGCCTACACCAGATTTTTGTTGGAGGCGAGAGTAAACTGTGGTGTCATCGGCGTACAAACCTATTTGGGTTCTTATGGAATCAGGGAGATCATTAATATATATCAGGAAGAGTGTAGGACCTAAGATGGAGCCTTGGGGGACACCTGCGTTTGTATGGTAGTTCTGAGAGGCATGTCCGTTTAATACCACTTTCATTGTGCGGTTAGAGAGGAATGACTGGATTAGTTCAAACAAATGTCCAGTTATACCATAGCTCCGCAGTTTACATAGAAGGCCAGCATGCCAAACTCTGTCGAACGCCTTAGATATATCCAATGCAACGGTTCGAGCTTCCCAATTCCTGTCGAGTGCCTGGTATATGTACTCGGTGATGGTCGTTAGCATATCAGCAGTAGACCTGGTGAAGCGGAAACCATATTGCTTGTCCGAGAGGAGCCTGTGTGCTGTGAGATGCTGAACCACCTCGGCGTTGATAATGGCTTCGAACACTTTGCCAAAGATCGGAAGAAGGCTGATAGGGCGGTAATTTGCAGGGTCAGAGGGTTCTCCAGTGTTTTTAAATATAGGAACTATAGAGGAAGATTTCCAACAGGCAGGAAAGCAGGAAGCAGATAGGCAGAGGTTGTAGAGCTTAGAAAGGATAGAGGAGAGTTCAGGGGCACATTTCTTTAAGACTATGGTTGGGATTCCGTCACCACCGCTCGCTTTGTGAGGGTCAAGTTTTAAGATTATCTTAGAGACAAACGAAGGTGTAATGTGGACATCATTCAGTTGTGCCTCGGTTCTAGGTGAGAAGTCGGGTGTAAAAACTCCAGACGAGTCCAGACTCGAATTGTTCGAGAATCTGCGGGAAAAACATTCAGCCTTATCTGCTGGGGAGGTGAGGACCTCAAATTTGTTGATTAGCGGGGGTATTGTGGACTTGCTCTTGTTAAGTACTCTTTTACAGAGTCGCCAGTAGTCTTTAGAGCCGAATTTAGAGCATGCTATGCGTTGCTTCATTCTGGCAGCAAACAACATCTTAGCTTCGTTAAGTATCCTTTTACACTTATTACGAGCTGAAGTGAAAAGGCGCCTGTTTTGTTCCGACGCATAGTTACGATAAAGTCGGAAGAAATGATTCCGGTGGGCAATGGCAGCCGAACAAGCGGGTGAGAACCATGGAGAAGAATGAGATTTAAGCTGGAATTTCCTAGCAGGGATGAAGGCATCGATGCCAGCCTTAACCCAGGAGGAGACCTCGGATGCACATTCTTCGATGGGAAGACTAAAGACGTTGTTCCAAGGGATGTCACAGAGGAAGTCTCGGAACGAATCCCAGTCTGCTCTTTGATAGCAGTATGATATTCTACTTGTCTGTGTTTCATGGGTCGGGCGGGAGTGGAGTGAAATATTGACGGACACGACAGTGTGGTCAGAGTTTCCAAGTGGGCAGAGTTGTCTGGTAGTGCAAGAGTCTGGGATGGAAGTGAAGCAGAGATCTAGAAGTGAGTTCCTTCCGTTAGGGTTGTCGGAGAAACGCGTGGGGAAGTCCACTACTTGCGTAAGGGATTGGGTGATTGAAAAGTTCATGGTGTGGACACCAGCAGGGTCAGTGACAGCGTTCTTCAGCCACTTGGTGTGGTGGGCGTTAAAGTCACCAAACACGAATACATGGGCAGAGGGATGGGTAGAAATGGCTTTGTCAATATTGTCAGAAATGATGTCAAGTAACGAACAGTCAGGGGAGGAAGGAGAGCGGTAGAGAAAGAAGAGATAGCTAATCGAGCTGAGAAGTGAGAGGCGGAAGCACATGAAAGAATGATCTGGGGATTCAAAAGATGACACCCTAGCTAAGGGAAGGTGTTCGCTGACATAGACACCAAGCCCATGCATATGAACATTGGAATCCTTCCTGAAGAGGGGAAGGTAGCCAGGAACGCAGAACTCAGATGAGGGGATAAAAGGGTTAATATTAGTTTCACATAGGGCTAATATATCAGGTGAGTTATTATGGAGGAAAGAATCTACGCTGGGGAAGTTGGTGCGGATGCCGCGTATGTTAGTGAAAGAGATGCAGACAGGTTTGGGCGTTTTCAAATGAGCTGGTTTAGTTTTGTTATTATGTTTGCTTTTTTCCATAGTAATTCAGTTAAGGAGTGGTCTTAGAATAGAATCAGTCGGTCAATCATTTGCAACTTGTGAAGGATGGAGACTGGCGCGGCCTACAACATAATGTGGCCTCGGGGTTGCCCACCGAACGTTCATGCAGGGACGCCCGTCCATGCGCGATATGGCACTACAAGAACCCCGGTATTATTCAACTGTTGATCAGAGCAGCCTCTCAAGACGCTACGCAAGAGTTCGGGCTCCTAACTACCAGTCGGAAGCAGCAACCAGGAAACTGCCAACCCGGTACCCTCAGAATGTAAAGACGTTGCCACCATACTCCGTAACTGCAAAGAGCTTCCAGCTGAACTAACACCAAGACCAGAGAAAGGGGATGAACCGGGAACCCCTTCATAAACAAGAAACAAGGTGATCACCTCTAAACTCATTCAAAAGAAGGGGGTGGAGTGTGAGACCGGGCGATAGTAGAAACTATCTACTCCAATTAAAAAAAAAAAAAAAAAAAAACAAGGATAAAGTGACTGAGGCTTACAAAGTTTTAGTAAAAGTCGAAAATACCCTTGAATAGCAAAATTATTTACACAAATTAAATGACGAAAAAAAACAAAAACAAAGACGGCCAAAAGACGAAAAAAAATAAATAAATAAAAAAATAAAATAATTTCCAAGAAATTTCACAAAAACAGACTGAAAAATGGACTGAATCCCGGTTGACTTACCACAAGCAGCTAACACTGTAAAGTTGATTTAATTCAATTTCTGAAGACAATAATAGAAATTAAACCGTTTTTTACAGAATATAGTCGAGTTATGTTGCTTGCGTTCGCTTGCCAAACCGTTAAGAATTCAATCTCTCGAAGACAGAAATTTAAATCTTCTACAAGACAAAACTAATGGAAATAATTGAACCGTGATGCTATTTATAATTAGTCGAAAATACCCTTGAATAGCAAAATTATTTACACAAATTAAATGACGAAAAAAAAACAAAAACAAAGACGGCCAAAAGACGAAAAAAAATAAATAAATAAATAAATAAAATAATTTCCAAGAAATTTCACAAAAACAGACTGAAAAATGGACTGAATCCCGGTTGACTTACCACAAGCAGCTAATACTGTAAAGTTGATTTAATTCAATTTCTGAAGACAAAAATAGAAATTAAACCGTTTTTTACAGAATATAGTCGAGTTATGTTGCTTGCGTTCGCTTGCCAAACCGTTAAGAATTCAATCTCTCGAAGACAGAAATTTAAATCTTCTACAAGACAAAACTAATGGAAATAATTGAACCGTGATGCTATTTATAATTAGTCGAAAATACCCTTGAATAGCAAAATTATTTACACAAATTAAATGACGAAAAAAAAAACAAAAACAAAGACGGCCAAAAGACGAAAAAAAATAAATAAATAAAAAAATAAAATAATTTCCAAGAAATTTCACAAAAACAGACTGAAAAATGGACTGAATCCCGGTTGACTTACCACAAGCAGCTAACACTGTAAAGTTGATTTAATTCAATTTCTGAAGACAAAAATAGAAATTAAACCGTTTTTTACAGAATATAGTCGAGTTATGTTGCTTGCGTTCGCTTGCCAAACCGTTAAGAATTCAATCTCTCGAAGACAGAAATTTAAATCTTCTACAAGACAAAACTAATGGAAATAATTGAACCGTGATGCTATTTATCATTAGTCGAAAATACCCTTGAATAGCAAAATTATTTACACAAATTAAATGACGAAAAAAAACAAAAACAAAGACGGCCAAAAGACGAAAAAAAATAAATAAATAAAAAAATAAAATAATTTCCAAGAAATTTCACAAAAACAGACTGAAAAATGGACTGAATCCCGGTTGACTTACCACAAGCAGCTAACACTGTAAAGTTGATTTAATTCAACCTCTGGGATATTATGTTTATATCCATCCGGTACCGCCAGGTTGCCCCCCAGACTGTCCAGGAGCTCAGTGATACCCTGGTTCAGATCTGGAAGGAGATCCCACAGGACACCATCCGTCGTCTCATTAGGAGCATGCCCCAAAGTTGTCAGACATGCGTACAAGCACGTGAGGGGGCACACAAACTACTGAGAATCATTTAGAGTTTCTAAATGACATTTTGGCCAAATGGACCAGTCTGCTGCATCATTTGTTCACTTTTATTTTTTGGGTGTCTTTCATTCCCCTCATCTATATAGTGATCATTTTCATTTCTACCAAATTATGTGGCATCATTTTATTACTAATACACCTACTTATTATCAAGAAAGATATTCAAGATCATTTTTCCCCTGTTTAGATCTGCTGTGTTTTCGAAGTGTTCTAACTTTTTTTGAGCAGTGTATATGCAGATTACAATGAGTGCAAAATTATTTTTGTTGAGAGAAGTAAGCGAATTTATCAAATTAATTTGTAAATTATTTGTCAATGGGTTTTGACGATATAAGCCGCTAGGTCAAAATACGGCCTTGAGAACTTCCTGTGTACTGCTTACCAGGACAGCTGGAAAGAAAAGCAGACAATAACAAAGAGTTGGGTTTTACTCTCCTTTCCCTGGAAGTTGAAATATTAAATGATATTACTTACATGTCAAGATAGTAAGATATATATAAAGGGAGGGGAAAACAGAGACCCCCATAACTAACTTTACCACCCGGTTCGGGATGCTTGTTTAATAAAACCAGTGTGCACGACAGAATTATTCAGTTGGGATCCCATGCTTGGAATGAGAAGGTAGAAAGAAATTTGGTTGTATCCTGAGAGATATTGTAAGAGACGGTCAGTCCAAATTCAAGCAACTTGAAGTTGAATAAGCGATCGTCCCGTGGAGATAATACAACACGAATGTTATTGTCCTACTGAAATACCAGCCAACTGATATCTCTTTTTCGTCACTTACTTTGACTTGCTGGTAATCTTGTATTTATTCGATATATATAAATATATATAAATCTACACCGCGTCGTTGCGGCCTTAAATCTGGTTTTTATTATATACCAATCTCTCGCGTGTCTGGGCCAATCTAGTCGAGTGCCAACAAACAATCCAGCTTTGGCCAATCCGAGATAAACAACAGAACGTGAGCAGAATCGACCGAAGGTCAGAAAGGTTGTTTGGATGGTTGAACTCAGCCAGTGGTCGCGTTATATATATATATATATATATATATATATATATATATATATATATATATATATATATAATGAAGACGTTATAGTTGTTCCAACGAAAGAAAAGTGTATATTTGAAATAAAATGGAGAAAGTACAATTGTTTTTGGTTATATATTTTATTATTTATTTTATTTTTTACTTCCTTCTTACTTTTATTTTTTATTTTCACGTATGTGAAAAGTAACATATTTGTTTAAGTATAATGCTGCCATAACTTTTCATTTAATTAATTTTAATTTATTTCTTAATAATTTTATTATTCTGTATTACTTTAGTAGTCTTTCCTCTTGGGACCAATATAACTTGATATATATATATATATATATATATATATATAATGAAGACGTTATAGTTGTTCCAACGAAAGAAAAGTGTATATTTTAAATAAAATGGAGAAAGTACAATTGTTTTTGGTTTATATTTTATTATTTATTTTATTTTTGACCAATATAACTTGAGATATATATATATATATATATATATATATATATATATATATATATATATATATATATGCTCTCCCTAGTGATTGAGCATTTAAGAAAGGGAAACATTTCATAAACAACAGTTATTTATGGCTATATACGATGCTCTCTTTCGAGATATTTTATACGCTTTGAAACCATTTTATCTCGAATTCCCGCCGTTGGCTTGGTGGGTTAATCCCTGATTGTTGATAAATCAGTTGGGTTTCGGTTCTGGCATGAGGCGGGCATCTAATCTAGCTTTACTGGTTACCGATAATCCGGCGAATCAGACTTGTAAAGCATGATAATTTATTGTTTTGTTTTTATATATATTATAAAATAATTTTTATGATTTGTCTCATTAGAAATTCATTTATATCAGGAAGTATTACTTCAGTGTTGATGCCATCTTAAATTTATTTTACATTTATCTAAATTTTAACTTTCTTTATATTAGTTGTTTTTCTTCTCTTTAGGTATATTATTTACTTCTATTATAAATTAGTTTTGTTTTGTTTTTTTACACCCATACACACGCATGCACACACATATACACACATACACACACACACACACACACACACAAATATATGTATATTTCGAGAGTCGAAGAAAACGTTGTTTAAAAGCATTATTCAACTTTGTTTAACTTCGTAACCTCAAAATCTAAAACAAGTCATATCTGAAACGGTTTTCTCTATAGATGTGCAGGTTCAAATCCTGCCGGTGAGCGCATATTTTTCGTTAATGAGATCTCTCGAATTTTTAAGCGTGAAAACGAAAATGATAAATATCACGTTTAGACGGATCGTCTACTCAAATACGAGTATCCACAGATATAATAACGTTTAAATGATCTCTCTTTCCTTCTATCTCCAGCTATTTCATGTATGTCTGTGTGTGTGTCGAGAGAGAGAGAGAAAGAGAGGGTATGGGCATAGAAGTCAATTTTATCTATGCTCTATTCAGTACTCTCTTTCCATACCTTTCAAGAAGACATTATGGAAGTCTGCACGTATCTAATGCAGGTTTTCTTTGCATATCTAATCTAATCTAAAATAAACCTATTTATAAATGAAACTGTGTGTGTAATTGTGTGTGTGTGTGTGTGTCCGTTACCTATAGACTCCGAAACAGCTGAACCGATTTTCTTGAAAATTTACACAGTTGTATTATAAGCGTCTGTGAGTGTTCTTAGCTAGGTTTTGTGTCGAGGTACCCCCGATAATTATCGAAAATCGATAATCGAAAAAATCGGGTTACAGAAGAAGTGGTCCGATTTTAATCAAATTTGATACACTCATAGACAAAGACATAAGAAACGATATTCAGAAGTTTCAAGGTTGCAGTTCTTACAATAGTGCAGAAAATCGATAATATATATATATGTATATATATAAGGCAAGATGTTTGTGTGTGTGTCTCTTTATCTGCCTGTATGTCTGTATTTTTTCAGCCCTTTTATTTTAGCTTTTGCTTGGGGTTTGGTTCTAAATAAGTATAATTGTAGTTCTTAGTCTCAGCCATGATACCATTTACTCAGAGGACTTATTTAGCCTTCAAAATTCAGTTTACGACGAAAAACTTATTTGATATCGATACCAGGAAATCAAACTTTGACTTACATCCATTCATTTTTCTTTCAGTCTACCGTTTCGTTTTAACTAGAAACAACCATTGCTTTTTAGTCTTTTTCGTGCCAACGTCCAAAGAATCTGAGCTCCAGGACCATGGATTAGTTTTAAAGCTTTCATTACACCCGAGCAACGCCGGGCTATACTGCTAGTTGTGTATATTTTACACCCTCATGGTTTCCAAGTGTTGATTCAGCATCCATTACATTTGTTTTTGCAATACAAATGAATCTGTTCCTAACCAGATATTTCTCCTGGTTGCAAATCAGTCAAGCTGTGCGGCCCACGAAAAAACGTTCTTCTTTATATTTTCTCACCAAATCCTTAAGAAAGATCACAGCATGCAGAGTCTAATGATTAATGTCGTTGCGTAATTCTGACTTCTTTAACAACGAACGCTCGCACAAAAGAAATTCCGGGTGTATCGAACGCAGTAAGAGGCCATGTCGTTTAACTCCTTCACCATTTTGTAGCTGATAAATAATCCTCTTATCTTTGCTACGTTCCAAACAATAAATTGCTTTACATTTATTATCGACGACGATTCCACTCTATATCACTGGCAATTGTTTTCTTAATAGACTTGTCTGATGATGCACGAGATGGTAAATTAGAAAGAAAAGTACGCAGTGTCTAACGGTAACAACAGCCACAGGATGGCGGCACAATTGTCAAGAAATGTTAACAAAGTCGAAAACATGAATAAATTTTCTGATAATTTATGTCTAATTACACGAAATTCAGAATACATGAAATATTCATATTATTTTTCATTTTTATGTATTGTTTATTTACTCATATTCCCAAGTTTCCATTCTGTTGGAAAACTCTTCCTAGATCTGCAATAAATGAGTTTTACTGAATCATGCGGAGCTATAACTTGTTGGCAAGTGTTTCAATTCCGATCTAACAATTTTTACAGCTATTACGTAACGCAAAAAGTTTTTGTTTAGGTGTGCATGTGTGCAAATGTTCCAAGCGCCCTAATTCTTGTACACTACAGTCTGAATGCGCATCAAATTTTTTTCAATATTAATACTATTGCGCAATATTGGATTCATCAATCTTCTACTGTTTCAATAAACTTCCTAATTCAGTCATGATGGTACGTTTTATTTTTCTCAGCAAAAGATTCCATTAGATTCCTTTTGAAATCTTCCAGTACAGTGGAATGTGTTACACTGAAATAATTCCCAAAAACTTCGTAGATAGTAACCTGAATCTATTATAAATATTTTTTATATAATCATATCGCCCCAAACAAGGTATTTTACTGCCACTGTTTTGCAGGAGCTTACATAGGAGGAAAGTTATGAGAATAAGTGACAGGTTATAGGGAGTGTCAGGAAGTGGGTAAGAGAAGAACGAGAATACAAATGAGAGTGGAGTGGACGGAGAAGGGAGCATGAGAGAGGAAGCAGGTTGGTGAGATAGGAGATGACTATTGACTTAACATTTAAATTCTTGAAGATTGTAGCTGTCAGGGAAGCAAGTAAATGGAAGTTTATTCCACAGGCGGGAAGTGTGAGAAAAGAAGGTGTCGAAGTAGAATTTGCAAATATGATGTATAAAAGAAAACCTGCCAGTAAAACTGTCCAATTTTTATTTGAGTCTTTATTTTTTTAATCATTTTACTTAAAGCAACGCAGAACTGCCACTGGTGAGCAGGGGTTATATAAGAGGTAAATGATGAGAAACAGGAACAAGTTACATGGGGTGTCAGAAAATGAGTAAGAGAAGGATGAGAACATTGTTGTGAGGAGAGCTGCATGAGAGTAGTGTGGAAAGGGAGAAGAATATGGTACAAGGGTTGTCAGGGAAATAATGCGAGTTATGAAGATAAGAGATGGTATTTGACATTACATTTAAATACTTGGAGATTGTAGCTGTCATGTCAAAATTATCGTCCTACACATTAAGGTTAGCAACTAATGCGTTTAGTGTACTATTTTGTAAAAGATCTGTGCTCATATATTTTTTATTTAAATTTCTTGAGGCTTCTGTATAATCCTTGTGACAATTATTGCAGTTGAATGTAAATGCTAATTTACATTTATATATAATTTTATATATTATATACATTATATAAAAATGTAAATGTTAATTTCGCATGTAAATGTTAATACACAGCTTAATATGCAACGTATATAAATGCAGGTAGAAAAAACAAATGTAGATAAGATAGCAAGGCTCCCAAAACACTTCTCGGGATTAGTCGGGGGTAGTACACACTGACCCTGGCTACTTATATTCTACTATGCAATTCCGTAAATTATTCCTAACCCCGACACATGAAAATGATTTTGAAATTCACTTGATATTTTTATAACCATTTCACCCCAAGCAAGTCGGTACTGCTATTAGTGCGCAGGGGGTTACATGAGAGGAGAGTGATGAGAAAGAAGAACAATTTACAAAGAGTATCAGAGAATGGATAAGAGAAGGATGAGAACACAGGTGTGAAGAGAGCTGCATGAGAGTAAAGTGGAAAGGGAGAAGAATATGATACAAGGGTTGTCAGGGAAAGAATGCAAGTTACGGAGATAAGAGATGGTATTTAACATTGCATTTAAATTCTTGGAGGTTGTAGCAGTAAGGTAAATAAGTATACGGAAGGGAATTCCACAAGCGGGAAGTGTGAGAAAAGGTGTCGAAGTAGAATTTGAAAATATGATGTATAAAAGAAAACCTGCCAGTAAAACTGTCCAATTTTTATTTGAGTCTTTATTTTTTTAATCATTTCACTTAAAGCAACGCAGAACTGCCACTGGAGAGCAGGGGTTATATAAGAGGTAAATGATGAGAAACAGAAACAAGTTAAAGGGGGTGTCAGAAAATGAGTAAGAGAAGGATGAGAACATTGTTGTGAGGAGAGCTGCATGAGAGTAGTGTGGAAAGGGAGAAGAATATGATACAAGTGTTGTCAGGGAAAGAATGCAAGTTACGGAGATAAGAGATTGCGATTGACATTGCATTTAAATTCTTGGAGGTTGTAGCAGTAAGAGAAACAAGTATACGGAAGGGAATTCCACAAGCGGGAAGTGCGACCAAAAAAAAGCTGCTATAGAAGACGTTGCGGTTAAATTTGATCGGCTTCACTGTAAAAGGGAGGGATCTAGCCGCTAGTCTAGTAGCTCGACTATATCCATGCAGAGGAAGCATCAGGAAGCTCAGCTCATTAGAACAGAAGCCGTGAAGGAATTCGTAGAAGAGACAAAAAAAAGCCACATTACTTCGGTGAGAAAGTGACTGGAGTTGACCTCCCAGGTCGGGATCAATTGCATTGCAGATTCTCCGTTAAATTTTGTAAAGACCCCGAGATGGATAACAGAAGCACCCGACCAGATGTGACAGCAGTATTCAATGCATGGGTGGATGGTAGATTTATGTAAGTGCAAAATAGATTAAAACGAGTAAAATTTCCTGGCCCTAGACAGTGAAACAACCTTCCTAGCAGCAGATTTAGCTATAAATTCAATGTAATTCCACTTGAGATTGACTGAGAGAGGTAGGCCGAGGAGGCGCGGTGTTTTGGTTTCAGAGAGACTACCCTGATCCACGCTGATGGTGGGTAGAAGCGGTTGTCTATGGTGGTTAAAGGATAGCAGATTCGTCTTGAAAGCATTAAAATTTACGAGCCATTTCTTACTTCACATTATTGGATGTCCTTTTCAAGATATGGAGCGAGGTTTGCTTTGCCAGCCTTTGCCAGCCTTTGCCAGCCTCGGCAGATTTCTCATCCAGGTGGGTGTAAATGGTGGTGTCATCAGCATCGATGCCTATTTGGGATCTGAATACATCAGGAAGATCGTTGATGAAGATAAGAAAAAGCGTAGGACCTACTATAAAGCCTTGAGGGACACCCCCGTTCGTATTATAGTATCTGGAAGTATGCCCATTTAGTAGTAACTTCATATGCGATCTGAAAGGAATGACTTGATCAGGTCAAACAAGCGTTTAGTTATACCATAGTCCTGTAGCTTGCGTAGAAGGCCAGTATGCCAGACTCTGTCAAACGCTTTAGAGATATCTAGTGCTACAGCTCGAGTTTTGCTTTTCTTATCGAGAGCTTGGTATATATACTCTGTGATGGTTGTTAGCACATCAGCAGTAGACCTGGTGAAATGGAAACCATACTGTTTATCGGAAAAGCGGCTGTGGACTGTGAAATGTTGAACCACTTCAGCATTGATAATAGCCACGAACACTTTGCCAAAAATCGGTAGGAGTCTAATAGGGGGATAATATGAGGGGTCCGAGCGTTCTCAACGTTCTTAAACACGGGAAGCACAGAGGAGAATTTCCATCAGGCAGGGAAGCAAGAAGCAAAGAGGCAGTAGTTGAAGTGTTTGGACAGAACAGAGTAGGGTTCAGGGGCACATTTATTCAGAACAATGATTAAGAATCCGTCACCATCTCTCGCCTTATGCGAGTCAAGTTTGAAATGAGACCAGCGATGGGGTAATGTGAACGTCACTCAGTTGAGACTCAGTTCTGGGTGGGATGTCGGTTTCGGATATCCCAGACAAATCAAATGTGGAGTTAGTAGAAAATTCCCAATATTTATGTGGCCTTACTTAATCTTAATAAAATATAATGACCTCTAATTTAATTCTGAATGTTTTTGTCTATTTCTGCATTCGGTTAGTGTTAATAGATGTGGTACAAATTCCAACTATTGTTTTGCTTGTTAAAAGGGAATTCACAGTAAAATATTCTATTTTACTTTCCAAAATATTCACTTTTCATTGCGTGTCAAAACTCTTTTGAAAATGAAATAATTAAATACGCTCTACTCAAAATTATTTTCACTTTACCTATTTAACAATTATGCACCAAAGCAAGTACAAACGATTTTCTGCGCTTTATATCTTAATATCTTCAGTACTTTCCTTATCTTCTTCTATGTGCCTTGGCCTTTCAGGACATAGGCGGTCATAGCCCTCCACGTCTCCCTATCTCTGGTGGTTCTTAGCACGCTTTCTCCTGTTACACCACGCAACTCCCGTTCTGCCATCCACCTTCTCAGCCAGTCAAGTACGTTACACGCTGTTTCCCCCCTCTCTCTCTCTCTATCTATCTCTCTCTCTCTCTCTCTCTCCTTCCCTCTATCTAGCCTGTTAGTATCCTATTCTCCAGGCCCTTCTTCCTCATTAGATGTCCCAGGAACTTTAACTTTTCTTTCCTGATGCTCAGTATTAATTTCCTTTTCGTTTTCATCCTTTCCAAAACCTCACAATTGCTCAAATGCTCGATCCACAGCATCCTTCTGTAGAACTACATTTCAGTTTCTTCCAGTTTTTCTTTCATCTTCGATGAGATTGTCCAGTATTCACTGCCATATTGAAGAACTGACATCACATAGCAATCCAGTACTCTCTCCTTTCTAGTGAAATTTTCCTGTCTCTTAATACTCTACTCAGCTTCTAGAACGCGTCCTTCGTTGTGCCAATTCGCCTTCGAGTCTTTGTGTTGCATTTTCTGTCTTCTGTTAAAACGCTTCCAAGGTATTTAGATTTATTTTTACCTGCTTAATTTTAGTATCTCCCATGTCTATTTAGCATTTGGGGCTGTTCTTTTTACTGATGACCATGTATTCGGTTTTCTTGCAGTTTATTTGGAGTCCTTTCTTGTCACTCTCTTCAGCTACCTACTGTAGGAGGTCTTGTAGTTTCCTTTCCGTGTCTGCTATCGGCACTGTATCATCTGCGTACCTTATGATGTCCAAATTGTGGTCTCCGATGACAAATCCAGGCATAATATCTAGGGTCCTCAGAATAGTCGCGCTGTACAAGTTGAATAGATCCGGAGATAAGACACATCCTTAACTACCACTTCGTATAACATTGATTATTTAGAATTAATGCGATAATCTTATTTCTATTACCTTCATCTGGCCTTATGTGTCGATTATCGCCTCTCAGCAGGGATGATAAATAAGTGTATGAAAACCCATGAAATGAACAAAAGCTTGAATATGGAGTATCAATGATTCTATGTTGTGTAACATTAAACTCTCGGATCATTTAGTTGTTTCTACACCTTTCTGATCACTACACGGACGTTATGATGTGAACATTCACATCTAGGTCAACTGGCACGATCTTTCGTTGGAACGTGCGTGCTTCGCAGAGGAACTTTATGCAAATACGCAGATACCTTGGCCTTCCAACTAATGAAACAAAACCAGTGGTGAAAAATGACAAAGTTTATTACTGAAAAAGGTTACAAAACCAGCTGAACCCTGCTTTTCATTAAGTATATGCTCTACAGACTTATAGCATTGGGGAGAGCAGAATTGGTTGAATATGAGCTGAAATCTTAAGTCAAGGGCAAAGACCAGTGCGTTCACATCACACTGAGGATGTTATTAAATTCCGAAATTAACTCAAAATATTCGTTTTGAATTGATACTGTTTCTGTGAGTTGACTTTTGTTCATCAATTTTTGAATAGTTTTTATGCCTCGGTTTATCCTGCACTGACACATTTTTCCTTTCCGTCATAGCAGTATTCTACAAACATGATTATTGTGTTAATTAATATTATTGTTCAAACATAACATAGACATCATTTACCTGATCTATCTAATGACACTGGATTTATTTATTTTCAATATAATACATTCTCTTCGGCCATTTCCTGCAATTTGGCATTGGGTAGTATCTATGCCGGTTAATTAACAACCATCTTTTAGTTCAGCAAAATCATATCTTTGAAGTTTTATGATTAGCATTGTTATTTTAATGATGTTCGCGGAATATAGCTCAAAACATTCTCCGACATCACGTCAATATTATATTTTCAAACTTTAAGATTATTGAGCAATCGTAATATTACATTAAAAATATTACATTAAATATTTTAATATTACATTAAAAATATTACATTAAATATTTTAATATTACATTAAAAATATTACATTAAATATTTTAATATTACATTAAAAATATTATTTAATAATATACTGTAGTTTTGTTGGATTCCCTTTATCAAACATGACAACGTACGAATCGAAGATTCTCAGTCTGCTAGCATGTTTATTTTTAAACAAACATATTTATTGTTCTTTACATCAAAATCTTTATTCTGCTCATCATTTTTATCGATATTTAAGGTCTCTCAAGTTTCTACGACCGTAACTATCCGCTACTTTTCTTGCTAACGATGCTCCATGTTTTATTCGTTGAGGTAGGAGAGAAGAAGGAAGAAAGATTTTGGGGATTTCCTTTGTTTTCACGAATTAGGTCTGCAATAGAAGAAGGAAATTACTGGAAAGTAATTGAAACTCACCTGAAGCAAGCTGAATATGTAATGCTCCTCATGCCAATGACATTTTCACCGAGCTTCTCTACGGCATATGACTTGATTGAACTCCTTTTAGTGTGTTCCTTTTGAATTTATATTTAAATTGGGGCCATCAGGAGAGAATGTGCACCGGTTCGGGGCCTTCCTCTTCTATAGACCGGGGCCTTCCTTTTCTATACACCAGGGCTTTTCTCTTCTATATACTACCATAACACACTTCGGGGCCTTCCTCTTCTATATACTAACATCACACACTTCGGGGCCTTCCTCTTCTATATACTAAGATCACACACTTCGGGGCTTTCCTCTTCTATATATTAACATCACACACATGCCTAAATATATACGAGGGAGTTTTGTAAAATTATTGACACCAGTAAGGTCCCCGTTTTTCCCCTAAACCTGATGTTTAATCATTTGGTCAGATTTTAGGAAGTCGGCAGGCCAAGAACTTTTCAGTACATCTTCGTACATATTAATTAACTTATCAAGTTTTTCCATTACATAAAATATACTCAACAGCTGAAAAATACCATACCAGTATATGCCTTATAGTAATTTTCTAAGATGCTCTTAGATGTGGCACAAGGCCGAAAGTATGGGGCACCCAGTGAGGATTGAACTCAATTGTAATGATTCTAAAGTTTGCTAACCATTACACCACCTCGAGGTGTCCTCCGTATATGCCTTATGTGTGAGATCTACTTTCCAATTTTCCAGGGGTGGAACTCTATCTTCTCGATATCAAACCTTATTTTTTATTCCTGTTTGAAATTGATATTGATACCTCTATTCCATTACAGAAACTGGCTGTCCCGGATTACTCGCCTCTAATAAGCTAAACATGACCATAAAATCTGTCACGGAATCGGCGAGAATATTAAGGACGATTTTCCACGTGGCAGACACCAAAAATACAAAGGCTTTGATCATCCGTATATGTTCTTCCGCGTTGCACTTATCCTCAGTACCACTTACATTTTCACTCCTTATCATCCTCAGGATGATGGAACTGTAATGTTTGACTGAATATCTGAAATGATTGAGATGTTCAGTGAATATCATTCAGCTACGAAATTATCACTGAAGAACACCCCCGCCCCGCGTTCCTGATGAAACAGGATATCAGCCGAATCTGTTTTATCTCTTCGTCGAATTCTGCTCTGAAAAATGCGTCGCTGGGAACTTTAGATCACTCACTAGACAGTGTCATAGTTGACGCTAAATCAAAAGCATCTTCTGAACAATACTTCTATTTTTTATAGCCCTTTTCAAACATCTTTCTACTCGTCTTCAAACATATCACCTCCTCCTCTTCAAACATACTGCTGCCCACAATTCGAAATGGATAATGTCTGGGATGGAGAAATTTCATACCCCAGAAAAACTCCAGCAAATGTCGAACAACCCTGGCTTCTGAATGCATTATAACTACAACAAAATATATATATATAT